>CAEFZX010027130.1:0-52423 GCA_903066825.1 Alfaro cultratus
ATGAGCTTCAGCTTCTAGGGCAAACCAGCCTTAATATACAGTATATATATATATATATATATATATATTCAGTTTATATATATAAACTGAATATATATATATATATATATATATATATTCAGTTTATATATATATATATATATATATTCAGTTTATATATATACATATATATATAAACTGAATATGTTTGTAGAGTTTTATACTTCAACTGATACATTATAACCATTTAACAGAATCTCACTTCAAAAATGAAAGACAGATGGACTGAACAAAGCTTTGGCTTGGCATTTCTCAACAGTTCTCTGGTATGTTCATGGTGTTTGTGTTACATACTAAGTAGTAGTCATATTGAATTAAGTATTTTGAGTATACCTACCAGCAACTCCTGAAGGAAGTCTGTTAATGGCTTAAATATATGTGGCTTTGATACCAATGTTCTGGAAAACCACAAGAATTAACCACTGTTTGCTTTTAAAAATCTGTACTTTAAAGTATTTGACATTCCTTAATTTGGTAATGTTATTCAAATCCTCTTATAGCAGCTGACTTGTCTCACTGTTGTGTTGTCTGCTGTCTTACTGCAATATCTCACCTCCCAAGACTTCAAGGTGTATGTTTTTCTTCAGGGAGCTTCAGTAGAAATCTTTTCCATAATGTTGTGAGACACAGTAAAATCTGTGCCTGTCATATTCAAACAAGTGGTTTGCTGTGAAGCACAGTCCTTTGTTACTACACTGCAGCTGTTTGGCAGATGTTACGGTATGTTCATTAAACGTGAATCAGAATGACATACTTTTTATCGTCTTACAAACTTTTTAATCTACTTTTTTCTAAAAGATAGATATTTTTCAGTAATGTATCACTGTCACGAGGATTTATCTGTTAATGTAAAAGAGAAAGTTTTGCATCATGGCAGTCTGCATCTGTTGATGAAAGAGCTCCAATAATTGGTTAGCAACTGACACAGAGGATGAGAAGAAAAGTTAAAAATTGTTATGAATTTGGACAACCCTGTCCTCTGCAACACCATGTCCAAAGAGTCAAGTTTCTCTCCTACAACAAGAATGGCCTTCCTAATGATCTTATTAATCATGTTAACCCTCAGGCTGCTACCCCAGGTGACAACAGCAAACATTATGACGCTAGCCACCACAGATTCATAGAACATCACCAGCAACTTCTAGCTTGGATAGCTGTGCTAATATCAAATGCTAATTGTTATAATTCCATTCATCTATCCAATCACTTTCTATATCACTTGCCTTTATGGGGGATGACCCAGAAGCCAATATGCAAAAAAGCAAAGTCAGTAATCAGATGTAAATATAGCAAAAAAAACGTACCCAGTTTTGGCAAAGTTGGTCCAGTAGGTCATCACGACAGCACTGAGCATGACGTCATTCTTGGAGAAGTTACAGGGAAAAAGATCGGTGGGACCAATCATAGGAATTCCAAAGACATATGGCACTTCATCCCCGTGGGCTGCATCTGACCACGCAGGCTTCATAAGACTCTGGCAGTGGTGGTAGAAGGCGTAGAAGTAGGTGGGTGAGCCATAGCGAGCGTGGAGATCAGCAGTCACCACTGACGGCTCCACCCATTGGTGGTCGGTGAAGAGAGCCACCAGTGTTTTTCTCCTAGTCTCCGGATTGTCTCTGTCTGCCCAGTCGGTGTACATGAACTTAATGGTCTCCCTCAGTGTGTCCTTTCCGTCTGGGTATCCATACAAGCTGTCCACAAAATCCGACACAGAGAAGTCAAAGTCGTTTCCAGACACACCGTCCTCTGAATCCACCACGTTCTCCACAAACCGCAGGCCTTCGCCCTGATTCACCCCCAGCATGATGTCATAGTTGAGAAACTCGCCCTGCTCCATTAGAATCTCAGGGTCATCTGGAATAACATCCCCATCAATGACAGGTCCAAAGGCCACGTGGTACCTAGCAGGTTGGATGTCCTGCTCCACCAGCTCCCTGGAGCTCTTCTTTCGTAGACAGTCCACCATGTCTGATGTGTCGAGGACGTTGCAGCCCACTTTCTCTGCCAGGAGACGGGTGTACTTGACCGGCTGGTAGTTCACTGCCCAGCTGGAGAGTGCTGACCCACTCTGAATGATAGCTCTGTGGAACAGACCTGGACAAGGACACAAACAGAAGAGATAGGAGGATGTTTAATGTGTCATTATTAAGGATGATGATTCAGTTATGCACTGTATTACATGAGAGTTGTTAATTTTGTTGCTGCCATGATTAAAAGCGGGCTGTCAGCCACACAGCAGATAAGAATAACAAAGGCCAGACAGAGCAAGTCCTTGTTGCCACACAGAACAATAATGGAATCATTGTTGTAATAATAAATGTGCAGATGGCCTGGTCTCACAGACAGAAGGAAGATACAGCAATCTGTCTGTCCTACTCTCTTCCTTTCATTGTTGCATGCTCTTTTGGAAATGCTAGCAAACGCTGCTAGTGCTAATGGATGCATTTATCACTGTGGAATAATTCAGTTCATGTTTGACCAGTCTATATATCAGCACATATTGAAATTGTTCTTTATGTGTTTTGAGAAAAAGAATATGTGTTATAAGTCTAAAACTGTGTTTTAATAAATCTCTGTTAAGCGCAGAATAATGTAAGAAAGATCTGATCTGTCTGAATATGTGGGATTCTGAGCTAGTATCCTATGCAGTCTATATTTCAAAAAAATAAAAGCACCAAGAAAACAGCTCCTTAATCTTGCACACTCACCAGAGCCACAATATTGCCTTAGTATAGTCAATGTTTACATGCAAATAAGCAACAAATACTATATTCAATATGCGACTGACAGGAATTTTTTTTTTTTTTCTTTTTGCCTTGTGGTGGGTGCCATCCTATGCAGACACCAATGTTGGAAAAATCAACAATGCACTGTGTGAATTCCCAGTTTTAAAGCAATTCTGGAGCACCCACACTGCTTACAGTCAACAAGATTTAGGCTGTTGTTCAAAACTTTTCACGTTCTGATTGGCAATTGCAGATTGGGACTCAGCAGTAGCTTCAATTAGTGGATATGGTGGGGTGTTAATATGATAATGTCGTCATCCAGTACATCGCAGAATGCAAAAATGGTAATGCTATCAACTTGTTTATTTACCTTCATTAAAAACCCTGCTGTGCAACCTGTTTTTTTTATAACCTAATAACATTACCTTAAAAGTGTCTTTAATGATGTAATTTTGGGCTTTGTCAGCCAAACTTTTAAGAACAGGAACACACTTGTAATTTTCTTATTCATCAACGGTGTAATTGCTTATTACAGAAAATGTTAAACTTTAGAGTAAAGGGTTTTCTGTATTGTCAATATAAAAATCTGTTAAAACAAACAGCTGCATGTTGAACGATGGCAGAGAGTGAAAAATCACTTTCATGAATTTTGATGCTTGCTATTTTTACCTTCATCAACTCTGACCAATACATCTTAACTGAAAACTTTAACTTTTTTGCTCTGTAAACATGTAAACTAAAGCCTGCTTGTTGTTTCAATAGTAAAGGTCAAATATGGGTTAGTAACATATGCTTCACCGTTTTGATGCAAATAATACTTAAAATCTTTTTTACATTTTGCACTGGTTTCAAAACTACTGGCCAAATAAGGAGTCAGTGCCATATTTTTCTTTTATTGTCAGTGTTTATTACTTGTATTTTATTAAGGTTTGCAGAACTTAATATGTGAACTACACCCCGTACTCAAACCTACTAAACCCTATGTGGTTGAATCTAAAAACAAGATTTTTTTCACAAAAAATAAAACCAACATTTAAAACCATAAAACTGTAGTATAATTTTTTCCAAGGCTAAAGAGATTAAAGATGAGACATCAGCCTACATTCTATTTTTAAACATATTTCTGCATTTCTACAGCATGACATCGGAGACTTAATTTAGTGTTTTCGGATAATGATAAACAGGGAGTGAAAAAGTTGCCTGCTAGCTGGCAAGAAGTGCAACTTAATCAAATGCAACGGACATTTACTGATTCAACACATACACTAGATTGAAAAAAACAGAACATTCTTTCTTCAATAAGAACAACATAATTTGGGTTTATTATGCATGATTGTTTTTTTATTACCAATATCATTGTGAATGAACACATGTTGTCACATTATTAAAACTTGTTTTATAGGTCCTGTTGCCCTTTTTTGTCCGTATACATAGCACAAATGAATATTTAAATAGTATTGTTATGTCCTAATCTATACAGGGAGAGCCCAGTTGCACAAAAACCTACTTGGGGACCGTTTGCTCTCTAATGATGGTTTGGGTTTTCCCTTGCAATGACAATGCGTTTTTCAGGGTAGCATAAATGGGACGAACTTCACTGGAACCGAAGACAAACTTTGAGGTGATAACTCACACACACACACACACACGCCCACAAACAATCCCGCTCAAACATCCCTACAGTGGCTCTGCACCGGATACACTTTACACCCCTTTTTTATTTTATGTTTTTAACCTGAAAGATTTTAAATTCTGCAGAACCTGGTGGGTGGATTTCTATAAATAAACTGACTCCTACTCACTACACTTGCAGTAAGAACTGAACTGCACCTTTTCATCTGGTTATGCAGACTGCTGGCACACAATGAATAGCCAAACTGAACAGAAAGCTACGTTCTATTGGTTGTATGTAGCAGAAATAGATACATGTTGAACTACAAAGAACTTTTATTATGCGACTCTACATGTTGGTTTTGTGCTCCTGAGTGGGTGGAGTTATGTAGAGGTTGTTTGAGAAAAAAATCAAGGCTCTTAAATCTACAGTTCAATACAGTCCTCTCGTGGAAAATTACAGTGCCTTGCACAAGTACTCACATCACTTTGCATTTTGTTGGATTACAATCACAAATTTCAAGGTATTTCAGCTGAGTTTTATGCGATAAACAACGTCAAACATAATTGTTAAATGGGAGAAAAATGAAACAGCGTTTTCAATTCTTTTAATAATTCTTTGTCTTATGCCCCCAATTAAATCCCAGCGCAACCAGCAGCCTTTAGAAAACTCCTAATAGAGCTTATCTGAGTGTGATTTAATCTCAGTTTAAATGCAGCTGTTCTGTGAAGGCCTTAGAGGTTTGCTAGAGAACATCAGTGAACTGTATCATGAATACCAGAAACACATTAGGAGTTTTGTATATAATCTTGAAAATGTGTGTTTTAGTTCAGATGGGATGCATTCATATATCTGGCAACTTGAAATCTACTCATATCTTTCTTCTTGATATGCTTAATTGGATTATTAAGAATGATTTTAATGACTTCAGACAGAATTAAACAACTCATGAAAAAACACTCCATTCGTAAAACAAACGAAAATATTTGATTAGGTGGTGAACAATTAGCATTCAAACGTGCCGGTGAGTTTTCTCTGTTTGTGATATTTCACCCTCAGTGTGGGTGGGTATGTTGAGATCTTTGTGTTTAGGAGGTAAACAGCTGATTTAAGTGCCTAATACATCACTTTGGTAAACCTAATCAGAGGCGGCGGGGGGCTTATTTCATCTAGGCAAAGATGAAGTGTTTATTTACATATCTATTTACAGATATTTGCTTACAAAGAGTAAGAAGGATTATTGTGTCTGAGTTAGCAAACTGTGCACAGTGAGTATGCTTGTTTGTTTTTCAAGAAATGTTTTTAGGTTAGAATATGACTTCATAGAATATGACTAAAGATCCATGAGTAAACAGAATATTTTTTTTTTACCGATCCCCAAAGTGAAGGATTATTAGATTTCTGCATCATGTGTTTCTTTCTTTACGGATGAGACCATTAGCCTTCTGTGTCCTGCCCCGAAAGTGCCCTTCAAGCTGTCCCGTGGTTGTGAACCTCAGCAGGATGGCGGCCCTGTACCGCGTCCCAGAGAGCGGAAGCAGATGTCGGGGGTTTCACCCACTTGAAAGCATTAGAGGGGCAGACCTAAGATGAAAGATGGAAGCTCAGAGGCAGTGCTGGCGGGAGCTGGGGGTTTTAATCCTGCCATCCATCCCACCCCTTCCCATTTCCCCTCCCTCTCTCCTCCCAGGGCTCTTTACTGGTATTGCCTCTCTTTGCGTTTCAACTCATATTGCAAGGGATAAGGGGGGGCAAACAGAGGCAGTCTTAGATTCGGAAAGCCAGTCCTGAATCCAAATGTCTGCGAGCGATGCCACAACTACTTCTAGACCGTCTTTGATCAGAAGTTGCTGTAGGAAAACCACTTCCCGCTGAGAAGTTCCTGTTCCTGCGATTGAAAAAGGCAATTTGACAGACATACGAATATCAAATCTGTTTTGCTGTAACTTGAAGAGAGATGCTTCCGTGCGACTTGGCCCATCCCACGGCTACCTACACCCAAAACCACCAGATGGTCGGTTGAAGGAGGAAGCTGCAGCCAGGGTGACACCGTTAGATTTATATCCGCTCCGGCTGATGAAAGGCCAGGAGAGTGGCTGGGCTTTTACTATTGTTTGTCAAGAAACATATAAATCCAGCACACATGAGCTGCCAGTGGACCGATAAATATGTATTAGAACTGTGTGTGATGAGCCCCACGGTGATAGGAAGCTCACTGGGGAAGGTCAGAGAGAGTGGGGGGGAGAGCGCAGGCTTTATCACCCACTGAGGGAATCCACTAATTATCCACACAGGGAGGTGAGCGCGCACACGTGCACGTGCTCCGACTTTGATTGATGAGCCGTGCGGAGATGAGGCATCGGCTGACGGACGGTAGGCGTCACCATGATGAGGGTTAACTATTTGTGACGTTGTTTTGTCTCCCTCTGACACCGAATGATTTCTCACTCAATATCCAAATGAATTAAACCGATAAGGCAGGAAGTAAAAACAATCAGCATGCGTGTCACATTCATTTTCTTTTTTTTTTTTGGGTAAAAGCAACAGATAGCCTTATCGCTATCTGCCTGTGTTTGACATGTGAGTGCCTGACACCGAAACTGTGAGCAGATCCATCAAACCGCAGCGTCGCAGGCAGATTGAGGTCACGCTGAATTATGACTACAGCTTCGAGGTAATCACTCATTGGGGCTTCGGCTTAAATGCTGCTGTGGTTGCCCTGCAGCCGCCTCTGTGCTGCGGTTTGCTGACCTCGACCGTTCTGCCCCCGTGCTGGACACCTGTTAAGTGGAAGTTTCCAGGCTTGGATTGGACGAGGCAATTCGCAGATGAAAGCTGAGGAGGAAAAATAAAAAGAATAGCTTGACCTTCTGGTGGGATGACCACTGCACTAGTTAAAGAGTCACGCAGACGTTCATCCAGAGGTTCAAAAATGCGATTAGATCTTGTTCTGACAACAACAATATGGACTAAGTGGTGATACTAATGAGCTGGCAATGTTGCATCAAGGGAGAGGGAATAACAGGATGTGGCAACCACTGTGTAAAGGTTCAATCTGTGCTAATGGACAGGGATGCTGCCTGTTTGTACTATAAATGATTGTCCATTTTAATCTGTGACAGCTGGTGATGCATTAAGCTGTGTGCTTTATTATTCTGTCTTGGTGATATACTTAACTCTAAAATGCAACCTGTAAAAAGACTTGTTATGAAGAATAATACAATTACATAATTGTGACACTGGTTAGATCAGCTTGAAATGTTGGATTGAGTAAGTAATTGTATTTAAGGAGCCCTTTATGGGACATAGGGAAATAAAATTCTTTTGCGTTACCTAGCAAAACTTTTGCGTTCCCTCACAATATGCTTACTGCAGTATTTGCTGATCTATTTTGTTTACAGTCACAAATGTCAATTTCAAATAAATACACATTTAAAGAGCCTCTGTGTTTATTCTTAACTCTTCGTTGCAAAAATCTGATTGAAAATCCATTTATTCACTGCATGTTTATGTCCGTTTGTGTAAACTGCACATGGAAATGACCCTTTAGATTATTCAGACTACCAACACAAACTGTCAGATGACAATAACTCAGAAATAGTCCAGATAGTTAGGATGTACTTTTTCTTGATTATGGAAAATGTTTGTTTATATCCTAGGTTTGCAGTGCATTTCTGTCCTAAAGAAAAATATATAAAACTTCAGGTATTTCACAGCGAGATAATATGCACGGAAAAACCTCACAAAAGCCTTATATTATAGCAGAAAGTACAATGGCCACTGCAAGAAAGGCTTTCGGTATTCAAGTATGCCGCATGAACTGATCAGTACATTATTGCAAGAGAACGCAAAACCTTTTGTGAGGTAACACAAAAGTTTTGCGAGGTAAGGCAAAAAAAACAAAAACAAAAAAACATTCCCCATGTCCCCAGAGGGCTCTGTATGTATTTTAACACCTAACAGATTAAAATTATGTACAGTGGTGGAAAAAAGTTACAATTTTGATACAGATTACAGGCATAAGACAGACTTGACTGGAAATACAAATTTACTTTGTTAACCTGTGATTCTTTTTTTCCATCTTTATTTGGCTATTCTGTTGTTCATTTTTATTGAACATAGAAGAAATCAACACACACATGCCTCTGGTGAAATCAAGAGTTACAAAAAAAGCATTTAAAGCTCTTTGACTTATTTCCATTTTCAATTTTCTTGTTTTTCTCTCTCTTCACTTTTAATCACATTAACCATGTTTCCATCAACCTTTTTATGCATATTTTGAAGTACTGTATTAGAAATTGTGATGGAAACACCAAAATAAAAATACAAAACAAAACAATTTTGCAACAACATTTTTACAGTCTCTTGAGGTAATTTTTAGATTTTCTTAAAATTAGTTATTGTGCCAAAGGGGAAATGTTTGCCATATAAGTTATTACACAGCAAACTTTCCCATCCACTGGTGCGTCAGTGCCTTAATTTAGTCCAAGTCTCCAAGAACTGCTACCCTAGGGTGACATGCGAGAGGCACCCCAGACTGGGATGGGAATGGTAAAACAATTCCTTCAACTGGTGTCCAAACCTCCAGCACGAAGGGGAGAACTATTCATTTCTTTACCTGTCTATGCGGGTTTGTAACTTATACAACTTGTTTATTACAGGAATGTGCAATGTCAACCTCAGATGAAATTACCCTCTCCATAGTCTAGTTTATTCACTCCAAACCAGTAGATGAAAACATGCCTACTTCACATTTTCCTACTTTTTATTTTGTGCAACATTTCAAACGTTCACTTAAAATTTGCTAAACAATTGGATGGGACAATTGGGTGGAGTTCTTTAAACTTTATTAGTTTTCATTTAGGTGAGTGAAATGAAAACCGATACCGACTGTATGGGTTGGTAATTATGAACCACATAGGTCTAGGTAGTGATCTGGAATAGACTAATTTTCCTTTCAACCATTTTCAGTGATCATTTCAATTGTCTTTCTGTATTTATTTAGCATTGTCTTCTCTTTTAGGGTATTCTGGCTTCCTATCACAATCTAAAAGCAAACACTGCCCTCTCTAAGTTGACCTTAGGTGAGAATGTGTGTGTATGACTGATTGTCTCATGTGTCTCTGTGTTGCCCTGAGATGGACTGCCGACCTATTCAAGGTGTACCCCGCGTCACGCCCATTGACCACTGGAAATTGGAACCAGCCCCTCTGCAACCTGGTAAAGATTAAGAGGATGTAAAAACTGAATACGTTTAAAATCGAACTAGAAGTAGCAAGCTCTTCAACAAGTGACAAGAAGGCTGAACAGAAAACAACAAAGTTACTGTTTTTGTTTAGTTTTTTGGCTTGTGAACTTTCAATCTCTGTCTTGTTGGATTTTTCTAAACCTTAAGAGTTAAGTTTAAGATGTAAGTATCAGCACACAGAGCCTGCTGTTTTTCATAATGCCACCATAAAATGTCTTGTGCTGTATGTGATCTCATCAACTTAAAATACACACAAAGCAAATCAAGCTTTTTAAAAGGCATTATTTTGTGAAATCCTACTGAGGAAGTTCATACTTCATTACCCAGCTGTGTTTTATTGCCGATGGACATTTCTTGATGAAACAAAACACACCATGCATTTGTAACTTAAAAGACATAAAAAAGAGAAATAACACGGCAACAAGAACATGCATTTTTCAGCTTTTTAATGTCGTACGCCTACATTTGTACTTTGCTTTCCCCCCCTTTCTGATAATCTTTTCCTCAGCTCTGCTTTTTGTGGTGTCTATCAAATCCTCACTGACTCCTTTCCAAAGGGGGGCCACACTGAGTCCCTCCCTGCTGATTATTAGACATAAGCCTGCGTTCAGCGGAGCTTGAATCCTCTGAGCCATCTTACCACCACCATCTCTTCGCTGCAAGCAAATCTCCGCAGACCTGTGGACTAAACACAGAGCCCCTCTGTGGAAAACATTTCTCTCAAACTGGGCTAGTGCTCAGTTGAGCACACTCAATAAATGTTACCATGTTTTACTCAAGTTCTTTCTGAGCAACTTTCCTCCTTATCTCTCATATCCTTACAGGAATGCAAACTGTCACAGTTTCTACTGCCATTCGAGAGATGTTCCAGCTTCTTTAACCCCCGTGTGAATAATTTGAGGCCATCCAGGACATAAATAATTATGAAATGTTCCTTATTGTATATTCTTGCCCCCCTTTTGAAATCTCATAGCACAGGGTTAAAACTGCTGTCTCCATGGCTACCGCCTACAGGCTGAATCCACTTAAACACAAGTGCCTCTGGTCTGATCATGCATTAGGCTGCGGGTAATTTCACACTGGTCTGGCAGTCTGTAACAACACCTACATTGTTTTTCGCTTCCATTAAAATTTCCACCAAACACTGAGCTTGTCAACTTCAAAGTGATGCTGATGAAATCATGGAGAAAAAAGCAAACTGCACATTTCTTTGTGTCATTGAAAATTCTCCTCATTCTCCTAAGATTTAAGGAGATACAGTGGCAGTACCCACATAGTCAAACCCTCTGAACTTTCTGCTTTTCTCATGTCAGAATCACAAACTTCAATGTATGTATTTTATGAAGACTGTCGGGAATAGTCCAGCCCAACGTATCATTTTATTGTGAAGTAAAAGTAAAATAATCCATGCAACCAATTGTCGTCAGAAGGCAGCCAGGTTTAATTTAGTCTTATAATGTAAACACAGCTATTCTAGTGAACAAAAGCACCATCAGGGCCAAAGAACATAGTGAATACAAATCAGAGATAAAACTATGTTAAAGTACTTTTAGGTATAAGACGATACCTAAAAGTTGAACATTTCTGTTTAATCTATCCACGGGAAAACAAAAGTTCAACTACGCAACTGCAAACCTTCCCAGACGTATCTACACATATAGGCATTAATCAGAGAAGCAACCAAAATAGGCCCATGATAATGTGATAATGTTGCAGGAGTGGCAGAAATCCTGGCTCAGGAGGAATAATCTGTCAAAAAGACAAATATTTGCAGTGCAGTTCACAAATTTGGCCCTTACAGAGGATAGACATTGCCTCAATGCATGTAAAGGGCATAGTAAAAGCCTGAGAAACACGATGGAGTGTTAAGATAACACCAATCTTGAGCTGGTCAGAGTAGACAGATGAAGCTAAATACATACCAAACCTGCAAAAAAAATTATATGTGCTGGAGGTTCACCTTTGAGAATGACAACAACCCTAAAAGATTCAGTCAGAGCTACAATTCAGTGGTTTAGTTTAGGCTTTCCAACTGGTGGGTTTGACTTGAAAGATGGTTCGGGGCCTTGATCTGTTACAAAACAACGGAAATGGGTATGAATAATTTTGCAAAGCACTGTAAGGTCACGCGCACCAGAGGCCTAAATGTTCCCGAGCATTCACTGAGTAATACCTGTTTGTTTAGATTTTTGCTTAGATAAAAGTCATGTGCTATTTTATTATGATATTATTGGTACTGTCATGTGTTTACTCTAAAACAGATTTACCCTGGAAAGGTTTTATAACAGTTGGTCCAGCAGTCTAGCTGCCAAAAATCTGTCGTCCTCCATAAAATCTGGGCAAAGGTGCACAGTTTTTGATCTGAACAAAAATGTCCACCTTTGCCCAAGTTGTTGGGGAAAAAAAAAACTTTTTCTCTTTTATAGCCTCTTTCACTCAGGGAGACATGGTAGCAATGCTTAAGCTGAAGAGTGTGGGGTTAGAAACATAGGGACTGCCCCTGCTTGTATTTTATCTCACCCATAAAGAGGCAGTGTCTAGGGCCAGTGTTTTCATCTATCAGTGTGAGACATGCTTCATGCCAACCCTATATAATGCTGTTTGAAGCTGTTGGGTCTTCTGCTCTACCCTCAGTAGAGACTGCCTGCTTGCCTGCAGGCTGTGGCTTAGACCAGATAAAGAGTTTGATCCATGAGGGTGGGTGGTTGGAAGAGTGAGGGAATGGAAAAGTAGAACAGAAGAGGAAGAGAGGGTAAAGAGAAGAGAGGAAGGGATGAAGGTATTAGTGAAGAAGGGAGAAGGGAATGGGTAAATCGCTTGAGGAAAAAAAGGAGGTGTGAGTCAGAGAGGGGAAGATAAAAATGACCCCATTGATAGGCTGCACCCAGGTTTGAGGATCGATGAGCATCTGAGCCAAGCAAGTGTGATATCTCCTACTAATCATGCAGTGACATCCGCCGCTCAATACCACACACTCCAGGCTCCATCATCACACACACCGACCTCCCTCTGGTTGTACGTACAGCTCAGCAGAGCAAACACTCCTTCTTGAACTCATAAGTCTGGCTGTTAATCCTGGGCATGTGCACAACACCTGAATCATACCTTATCTGAGGACTACCTCTCAGAAATTCATTTGCCTGGCACAGGCACGGGTGAGGCTTACTAAAAAGCCGGACATTTCAGATTAGAGCACATTTTGTTGTCATTTGCAGCAAAGCAGATTAGGTTGAAATTTTCAAATCCTCCTTTTTCGATTGTCTAAAACTTTTCGGTGGTTCTGCATTGCATTGTCCGATAGGGCAAATTGAATCTGGCGTTCCCAGCCAGATAATGCTGCTACTTATCTGAGTGCCCCCATGTGATTAGGTTATGGAGTTCGCAGAGGGAAGCATAAGCATAAATACACATGTACATACTCAGTTAGTACAGGCTAAATAACATCTCCCTTGACTCTTAAATGAAGGTTGGGGCAGCTTTTAAGCACTTCGCTGTACTTGTCAGAAGCCAGAAGAGCATGTGGAAAAGGGTTTAATGGATGAAGCAATCATAGGTGCTTGGCTTTTTTTCTATTTGGCATTTTTCAAAAAATGCATTTTATGTAACAATCATTTATTGTTTGTAAAAAGGTCTTCAAGATAGAAAAGATTAAAAAAAAAAGCACTGATTATTTGAGATGCTACATAAGCAGCCTATTTTAATATTACGAACTGAGTTGTTTTCAGCATTCTGTGGACACGATCTGTCCATGTATGCATGCATACATACATCCTGAATTGATTTCGTCCCTTCTCTCTCCTTGCAGTCTCCCTGGCATGCCAAGAGATAGAGAGCTCCTGCATGGTTAATTTTCCCATTTGCACTCATGCATGTGTCAGGCTTGCTGCAGCCCCTGAAAAGCAGAGAACGCTATCTCTGTGTCCTTCTCGTCCTGGCTCCCTTTGTGCTCCAGTGTTTCAGGCGGTTTTCACCAACCTCTTCACTGCACGCGGACACATTGCTCAGAATGGCCTGATAGCTGTGTAAAAAAAATAAGAAATAAAGCAAAACAATGACGCCCTCTGTCATAGAGCCTTGACTGTCAGGCGGTGCGAAAATCTAGAGAATAATGAGTTATCACAGGGCTATCTGCGTGCATCTCCATGTCACTGTTGTGTAAGTGTCTCTGATAATCTCATTAGATGAGGCAAGTTGTTAAAGATGTTTTCTGATTCCCCACCTCTTCTCCTGCTGTGTCCACAAACATATTTCACATCATTGTGGCAACAGGAGATGATTAGTGCTTTTATCTCCCATAAATGGTGGCTTTCACCAGAGAACTCTGAAAGCAACGTGCTGTTCAGCTGCATTGAAAACCTTCTCCTGTTGCTTTTAAATATATGTACTGTGGTTTACATTTCCAGTACACTGTGAAACTATTTAAATCAACTGAACAAATCTGGCCTCCTTGAAATAACAGCAAATAGAAAGATTCTTGGAAGGAAATTATAAGAAGCTCTATTTGCTCCAGGCGTCGTAGAAGAAACATGTGGAAGAAGGCCTATCTTCTGGTCGGAGGAAAACAAAATTGAACGGCTGAGATTGATGCTTAATTTAATTTTTTTTTTTTTTTTTTGCAGGAATTTTATTTATTTTTATTTTTTTCTGCAATTATATATATATATATATTTTGTGTGTGGTCATTCTCACTACTGAATGCTGCAACTGCACTTCTGTGTGACTGGTTTCCATATGTATATTTGCATATATGTGTATCAGATTTAGTACCGTAGGTAAAATAGAGCAGCAGGTCATCGGTAATGGGAAGATGGATCTCGCTAAACCCAGGAAAGACTTGAAGAAAACCAGTTAGATGCTACAAAAGACTTCAGACTGGGGCAGAAGTTCACTGTCTAGCGATCCTAAGCATACAGGCATTCATTCCTGGCACAGGTGAAGTCATTAAGTCATTGGTGCGAATTTGATCACCTAACAAAAAACACTTTTTTGGCATTTATGCTGTCCTGCTTAGATGCTCATGTAAAAGTTCAATATGACGAGTTTACAGTTAATTAGTTAGAAATGGTAGTGTTTCCAAAACATGGTGGGGAGTTTTATTGCAACACACATAGACAAAATGATACCAGCTTGTGCTAACATATTGCGCTAGCATACTGGTAAGTGTGGAGTGCTATATTATTCAGTCAGACTGAGCTTCAGCTGCTTTGCTAAGACGAATGAGACCTTCACAGAACAGCTGAATTTATAGCGATTAAAGTGAACACTAGTCACTAACTTGGAAATATCTGAGGGAATGTCATTGCACTGGATTTTAGAGTTAAGAGGACTAATTACAAATACGCTTTTGTAAAAAATGTGAACTCCATTTTTTTATTTTTATGCAGTATTTCATGTAGATTTTTCGCATAAAATCTGAATAAAATCTCTTTTATATGTAATAAAATATGAAAAGTTTTCATATGTTTGCAAGGCATTGTGATTTGTACAACAGCTCTAAAGCTTGGCTCAATTTTATATAAGCAGTGACAAACGAGGACTGCACTGACTTCAAGGAGGCAAAGTGGATATAAAACTTGTACAGCGTGAGAGGGTCAAAGATTTAAGTCACACACAAATATGACAACTCAGCCATGAAATATGAAAGGATGGGAAGCTTCTAATCTTGGTGACATCTTGTTCATGACAGCCAGATGGGATCAGTGAAACTCATTTTGGGCCAAGTATAGCCAGAGAAGGCTACAGTTGCATTTGTGACAGACAAATTACCATAAGGGGAGGATGGCCCCCTTGAGGGGAAGCAAAGAAGCAAAGAAAGAGTGACAGATAAAGAGATACAAAGACCCTGGCCTGTGTTGTGAGTGCCTAAGTCTGGCAAAAACCAAATTAGCTGTGAGCTTTGTGGGATATGGAGGTGAAACTGAGATGGATACGCTCAGGCCTTTCTAAAAAGCGGAACGTGGGTGGGAACTCAATGCCAACTCTGGCCATTTGCGCCTCCGACATCCAGAACCCACTTGCTAACGGGTCTTTGAGTCTAGTTAAAACAGCTAAAGAAAAAAAAAGTCCCTGAACTGAGTGAAGCTTACATAAACACAAACAACTTGCACCCAGAGCTCAGACATGCTATCCTTGATACATACGTACATCCTCTAAACATAATTTGCTTCACCAAAGCAGTAAAATCCTACTCCAGCTTACATGGAAAATACCTACAGGCATGCATACTCTGCAGCCCACCCACATATAGCATGAGAGTGCACACGCACATACCCCCCGCCCCCCAAACACACACACACACATGCATCACGTCATGTGAAGTTCAGGAAGCCCATTAAAAACTGCACATAGAGCACCTTGTGGGCATAAATCAGTTTTCTCAAACTCAGAACATCAACAAGTCTTTCAATATAAACCACTATTAATGATCCAAAAGTTGAAGGTACTCTCTGGATGTAATGAAATTCTTGCGCCTCCTAGTAGCCAATGCACACCCCCTATTAGAACAGCTCTTCTTATTAAGCATGCCTTTTAAGGTCAGTGGCCAAACCAGCATCTGCAGCGTCCAAACTGATTAACCATAATACCATGCATGAATGTACCAGGCTGGGTGCTGGCTCCAGCAGCGTAAACATATTTTCCTAGCTGTGCCTATGTCACTCTGTGTGTTTCTCTGACACCACTCTTCCCTGCTCCTGCCTATTGTGCCAGTAGCCCTGCAGCCAGAAGCCACACATGCTTTGTTTAATTCAAGGCGACACACCATGCAAACCATGAACAAAAAACCCCAAAAAACAAGAAATATAATTTTCACTCTCCTCCCATCACCCGCGTTCCTCTGCTCATATTGAAGACTGAGAACAAAACTGTAGGTTTGGGATTGGGGGGACGCCTCTCTGAGTTTGATCCCTGCACCTGACTGTGGAATTACCTGCAGCTGGGCTGGTGAATCTATAGAGCGTGTGCGCCCATGCACTTCAATGTGTGTGCACATCCGGTTGTGTGTGCCTGTGTGCGAGAGAGGCTTGTATAAGATGTGTTGAGAGAAACGCTGAGGAGAAACAGCAACACTGTCACAACAGCCCATCCCCGGAGAGCCCTGTGCCCCTGCCTCATGTTTCATACTGTAAAGTCCCATTGAGTCAATTACTGTGGCAGCCGCTTTAGCCAACACAGCCACTTACAGTAAGTGGACGTTAGGACAATTGGGTTATGACATGTTCTGTTGTAAAATATGGCTTGGAAAAGGTCCACTGACGGCAGAGGCTGCTCCCGAACAAACCAAGTCCTCTAGAAATCCCAACAATTAGGAGCAATT
The DNA here is from genome assembly GCA_903066825.1 of Alfaro cultratus. Lineage (NCBI taxonomy): Eukaryota > Metazoa > Chordata > Actinopteri > Cyprinodontiformes > Poeciliidae > Alfaro > Alfaro cultratus. The sequence continues at coordinate 16,941 of CAEFZX010027130.1, forward strand.
TATGCGCCAGCTCTTTGAGTCGGCAATCCGCATCGGAGAATCAATCTGTGGTGGAACCAATCAAGATCAATCCAATAAAATGTTGCTATATTGACTGGGAAATATTCTGTTTGCTGAGATGTGTTCTATAGCAACAAAGACTAAAATGTGTTGATGGAAGTCCTCATCAATCTGAGAGCACTTCAGTTTTTCCTCCTCAAAACAGTAAGTATTAGAATATATATTAGATTCACCAGAATGAAACGAGTTATTTTTGGAAATGATTTTGAGAAAACCAATAATCCTTTTTTTTTTTTAAGCTTTAACATAAACAGCGAAAGATTTTACATATTACAAACTGTGTTGCTAAGAATCTGTTATCAGTTACGAATAAGTCAGTCCAAACTAGATTTGGTGAACTACATTATGCTCATTAAACTGTGAGCCAATCTTCTAGCTTCAGATGTCAATTTTAGTAACCTTAGTAGCTAATGTTTAGCCCGCTATGCTATTCTCACAGTTCTCATAGGAAATCTTTCCACTTAAATTGCACCCACACAAACGGTTTAAAAATATGGATAATTCTTTCATTCTTTTGACTGACTTTATTAGCAAATAGCAGAGCAAATCAAGAAAATGCTCATTGCTGGCTGAAATACAGAGATAGTTTAGCAGCAGTTTGAAAGTGAATAGCTGGTGGGATACAGTAAGTTTGAAGTCATACTAACAGAGCTCCTTAGCCAAGTAAGCTACACATCTTCATACGTGCTATCAACGTACTAATAAAAGTACTCCTGTGCGTTTCTTTCATGCGTTTGTCATCTTGACGCTTTCTCTCATAGTTTCAGAAACATTTTCTCTCATCTGCCTTGAAGACATTGTGTCAACGCCGCATCATCTTTGTAACGAGGGTGACTCGGTGAGTTTACTTTAAAAGTACAAAGAAGCTGCATTGTATTGAAGTGTTGCAGTTCTGTTTGAAAACTATGATCTATGCTGAAAAGCTGACATATTTCTTTTGTGAAAACGAACATTGTTGTTCTAAAAAAGCACACGGTTTATACAGCTCCAGCACTCAACGACACTTTAGATAAAGACGTGTGTTTCCATTAGCTCATTAATTATTTCTAAAATGTGTCTGCAAAACTCTGACAATATCTGCACAATGATATTAATATTACAATATGAAAATGAAAAATTAGCTTGGGACTTTCTGGTATTTCTGTCTGATTTATAGAATTTGTTTGGGGTTTTTATAGACTTTCAATTATTTCTGGGGGCCGTATAAATAAACATAAGCTTATAAACTGCTTAGTCTAAGCATAGTCTAAACATCGATGAAATATACCTCTAAATGTAGGTTATGCATAGCTTTAACACTAAGTGATGATGTGTTGCCTCAATTTTTGAAATATGTCTACTGCCCATTGGTAGACTTCACTTTCACTGGAAATATTGTGATGTTTTAATAACGGAGGATCCCATTACACCCCCACTGACAACAACGCTATATATCCTACAGATTAGAGGAAAAAAATCTTGGCAGAACAAACTATTTGTATCAACAAAGCTGTCAACATCATGTACCTTATTGTGTTACAAACAAAAAGCAGCATGAGGAAGAAAAAAAAAGGACGGTCATAGGATGGTAAGAAAAAGATAGAAAGGGAAGAAAATGGTGATAAGACTCTCTAAGGTTCTCTGCGTGTGCTGTTGGCCCTTAGGGAATATTACAGACAAGCTGAGGCTTTGTGCTTGGGTAAATAGCACTCTGCATGCTAAATGTGACTTTGCATTCATTGGGAGGAAGCCACAGTCATCCTAATGTATTTGGTGACTCATGCAAGAATTTCCTCTCAAATCCAAAAGGTTTGAGTGGTTTAGTTGAATTAAAATTCCCAACATCCTGACATTTCAAACCAAAATGGGCTAGACAAGACAGTCGAGTTTGGAAAGAAAGTTAAGAAAGTGTGTTTGGGATGAGTCAGAGCTATTTGATTTCAAATGAAGCTAAGAAAACCTTATAGACATGCTCAATTAATCAGTGTTTACTTCTATTATTATGGTTTAAATCCTTCAAATGGAGCTGATTCCTCGGATACTTTGCTACTAGGAGACATTGATGGCATTTGGAAGAGTTTGCTCAAAGCACTTTTCATTTAACCGCATTTTCTGCTGCTCCGCCACTCCTCCACGGGGTCATATTGGCTTATGATACTCTGCAACTGTGAGTAAATATAAGCCTGTGTATTAGATTTTGGGGCCTTGGATGAAATGTAATTTTTGCAGGGCTCGGTTAGGGGGATTGCACATACACACGTCCGAGACCACATCTGGCGGGTAGCATCAAATATGCATGAACTTCAAGAGATCACAATATGACTGTGGTCCTATTATTTCCTCCAGCTTACGATGTTTTCCTTGTGAGGTGTTTGATTGTTAGGTATGTAACACTGATAGCGACATTTACTTTGATATTTACCAACTAATGCTGGCAACTTGTGAATCAGCAATCTCTGATCTCATTGCGATACCATTTAAGAACTGAGCTTGGTAATGGGGGAAAAAAGCGTGGAGATGACTGGCTGGAAAAGTGACAGTTAATTCCAGTTGTTTCTGAAGCCGCTGATGACAGATTGATAGTGTCACAATGTGCAAAGGACAAGTAATTAATGTGTACTGCTCCGCTTCTATTTGTCACAAAGATTTATTGCTTCGAATTTCAAATGAAGCACACAAGCAAAAAAAAAAAAAAAAGACGGGAGAAAAAACAACACACATATATAAATATGCCTCAATGTTTGCCACAATGTCAGCGTCATTTCAAACTGGCCAGCCTATTAATAAGCACTATATGTTGTACTGTACGTTTCCCTCTCCCTTCAGCTCTGGTTTTGGCAGGACAGGCAGCGATGTATTTTTACCTCCAGTCTTTCCTGTCAAGCTCTGAAAAGGCCAAATGAGTAGTGGTGGACAGTTTCTCCACCACCTCAATACCCGAAATTGTGTTGGCTGCTTACAGTGTACTGGGGGTGCGGGGAGTAAAACAGAGAGTGACAGGCCGAGGTCTCGGCACAAGGGCAAAGAGCTGTGAGCTGAGCTATGGTGAGTTCCTGTCCTAGCAGCCTCATTCACTATTTATTTTCATACGTGTGTCTGTGTGTGTTGTTGTCCACGTGGACGCTGCCCCCACGCACTGCCTGCTGTCCGCTTGCTCATATTGTTTGGATCTTTGTGAGTGTACATCCATCTGCATTGTGGGGATTGATGTTTTTGTGCTGCTGCTGAAGTTGTGTGACTGCAGCATGAGGGGAAAACAGGCATTCAATGGCTCTTTATGCCTCAGCAGTCACACTCCAGATTATCAGTCTTTTCTACGTGTCTATAGCTCAAAAGTTGAAATAAAAGGAAGAAACAATTTCTTGATTATGCAAGAAGGTGCACGGTTTCCAATTTTGTGTCCTTTTTCTCCATGGTAACACGCCATCCAGTGCCACTGCTGCGTTTTGATTTCATTCTTTATATTTTGTTGTCTCTGATGCTCCATTTGCAGCCAGTGCTAGTAGGCCTGCAGCTTTGGCTACATGAAATACCCTGGAGAAGGAGAATATGTGGGCTTGTACACAGAGAGCGTGTGTTTGTGTGTGTCTATGCATGCATGAAGACACAGAGGTTAGTTAAGCATGGAAGGTGGTTGGAGGGTGTTTACCCAGGACAACCTTTAATGCCAGTCAATCCCATGGGCTTGGGCCGGCCATACTGTGTGCTCAGAATGAATATCCCTATGTTTGTGCACACAGATGCATGTTTGAGAAGTATTGATTTGATTCTGTGGTGCAACGGTTTTGTGTGGGAGCAACCCTGGCTGGGGTACTCTATCAGTTATGCCACATGCTGCCATGCTTCACTTGCTCTATGTCCACCAAATACAAATTTAACATCTGAAGTCACATTGCTCAACACATCTTTCATCCTTGGACATTCAGGAAGCATCTGAAGCCATGTTGTTGTGGTTCATGTTAAACTTATCAAAGTTTAAATTAACTTCGATAAGTTAATTTAAATAAAAAACAACATTAACACATAAAAATTATGGTTTTTGTCAGTTGAAACAAAACAAGTAACACTAAAAATGTTCCAGCATGTCTTAAAATCAAATGCAGTTTCCTATATAGGGAATACTATGGTTTAAAAAGGACAAGGACAGTTTAAAACATCTCCATTTCAAAGACTATTATATACTGTATTTTGTAATTTGTTCATACTGATAGTCCTCTCAAGGAGGTTCCTTGAGTACTATACTCATTGCTTTCTATCTTAGAAGTGATGTAATGATTTCTGGCCAAATATTTTTTTTAATAATCCACATTTTTTATTAACATTTCTTTTTTTGTTGTCTAACATTGTCTCTAATTTGTCAAATTTCTTGAATGAAACAGAAACATACGCTGGTGTCAGTTGTTATTGTTGCAGAGTTGGAACCAAAAAGAGACAGGAGGCAAGAAAGACGATCTCAAAGGGGAAATTACTGAACTATAAACAGGGAGGAAACACAAAGAACAGCAAAGGAGGACACCATTACAATTAACATGAACACAGGAAGCAAATCTGAAAATAAACCTGACTGAGAATAAATCTCAGAGAGGGCAAATGTGACAACACCACAAAGAGAACATTAGGGTTTGTGCAAAACATAATAGAAGAGCCAGATACCAAAATAAAACAGGAACTATAACTCAAAACAAAACCCCAACCAACACAAGAAAACAAACAAGTGCAGAAAAAGTGACAAAATGAACATAGAGACTTTCAGCAAACTGTGTTAAAATTAAAGGTGGTTGTGTAAATGTGTGGTTGTCTGTCTTGAGTGTTTTGCGATGGAGGAGGAAGAATAGAAAAATGTGATCTTAATATGATCAATTTCTGTACATCTAAAATCACTTTATCACAAGAGATCATATTTGGCAACTGTTTAAAAAATGTTGAAAATAAAACTAGTAATTAGTAAATTTCTGATTTCACATCAAGGTTCTCGTCATGTATGTGCAATTACTAAAGGACTGAACAAACAGGGTAACCAGGTGAAGACATTTCTTGTGTGAAGAAATGTCTTAGGTTTACAAAGAAGTGTTTGAGAAAAACAAAAAAAGTCCTTTAAACACATGAGTTCATACTTGACATCCTTGTCCAAAATGTAGTTGAATTGATCCCAAGTGTTACAGTGGCTCAGAAAAAGTCTAGACCAGTCTTATGGAGACACAGTGGCAGTAACTTAATCTGTAAACAAATCAATGAACTGAAGCTACATCAGGCAGAGGAGTGGTTCAAAATCCCATTAAGAGGAAGTTAAAAAACAAGAAGATCATACACAAGATGTTCTTGCTGCTAAAGATAACTCTACAAGTGACTCAAGGATTACTAAGTAGTACATTTTAGTCTTACACAAAGTTTATTTTGGCAAAGTTTTGACTAAAGCAAAGACACATGCTGTTTTTAAATTTTTTTCCCCATACTCTCTATGTAACATGTTGTTATTGCTAAGTAACTTACATCTTTAATCTAACACAACAATTTGTACCTGACAGAAATGTTTAAAATACAGTTTTCGTACATACTTTCAATATGATGTTGCAATTTGTCACTTCACAATGAGGAGAAATATACTGCTTGACTGCTTGTAGTCTAATGCATAAGAAACCACTGAAATGCATTGATAATGTTCCTTTAAAAATACCCCAATTTTTCTAAAATTATAGTGCATGTGGTCTTAGCTCCAAATTTTTCACATCATTTGCACCATTTCTCTGCTCGTTCTTATTTTGTTGTTCAAAAGGCAAGTAGAGCCTAATTACTGCCGGTGGAAACACTGCCATTAAAAGCAGCAGTGTGAGCTCTTTCCAATTTGCTCTTTCCACATCAGGTTGCAGTTATCTTCACTTCACAGTTTAAATATGACTTTTTGCCATAAATCCACCTGGAACAAAAATGTCAGTGAGAAATTGCAAAAATGCTTTATCACAGCCCACTTAAGGTCTTCACAAGAAAAGAGGCTGGAAGGAGGAAATAAAAGGTCACAATTTCATTTGTAATCCAATAAGTGATGCATATCTTTTAATCCACAGGTAGAATTAGGAATTCTACCTGTGGATCACAAATAGGCGATGCCATGATCCTTGGGTGTATGCATTTGTATTGTGTTGATGTTTTGATTCTTTGTGTTTTTTATGTTTTCTAGGTTGAGCCAAATTCTTTTAATTTCTCTATATTTATTACTGTTGCTTAGGTATGATGCTATAGTTAGTCATTGCCTTGGGTTAAGTTTCTTAGGTTATTCTTGTGCTCTTGGATTATTGCAAGGCTACTACTCCTTACTGTGTTAATTTGTCTTCCCATTCAGTTTCCCTGACTTGTACTAAATTTTCCCTGATTAGTTTATCTGGTTTTCCTGTCCCTTACAACCTTGGCCAAGTATTTAAGATAGTAATTTTTCCTTTTCAGTGCTGGATCATTCAGTTTCTATGTCTGGTTTCCATTTTATTCTTCTGTCCATGATCCTTGTCCTTTTTTCTATGCAAGACCTGTAAGTCGTTGTGTTATATTTATCTTAAAGGAATCTTTACTCAAACGTGAAAATATTCCTGCATATATGTGAGTGTGCGACTCCATGCGATGGGATTCTTTTTGCTTGAAACAAACATTTTGAAGAATTCTGCTTCCACTGCTCACAGATTTATTTCCGACTTCCACCATGAAGCTATGCAGATTGCTTATCGACATTTGTGCATGGACAGTGTTCACGCCTGTGTCTCATCTGTGTTAATTCAGTGAAGTACTTCCATGGTAACACATTCTCCTGTTTGAATTTTAATCAAACACGGGCCATCCTTTCACCGCCGGGGATGTGTTGGCTGTGACGGGTGTGCAGAGTTTTTGGCTCTGATCTGTGGCTGTTTCAGTGAATGGCGTCAGATATTCGCAGCGCCACCTCTGATGTCCCAGCTTTCAGTCCTCCCTGCCAGCTTCATCAGTTTTTACATCGAGAAGTAGACTTGTTCTTTTGGGTTGCTGACAAATTACAACACCACATTTTACGCTGTTTGAATATTTTAGCTTCATTCCACTTTTGGGGGAATGTGGAGAAAAAAAAAAGAAGTAATACCTGCCTGTCCTATGGGATTTTTTTTGTCATGTCTCTTTCTTGTTCTCAGGAGGATTTTTTGATATGATGAGGCCTAGTCTTTTCCTTTGGGTCGGGGTCCTGGGGTGAAAAGGGCTGGACAAATTGCTGAACTAGAAGGAAAGCTTATTCTGTACAGCTCTTTAATGGAGACCAGAGGGAGAGGAGGAGTTGGAGAAGCTCGGGCTGTGGCACAGTGGCGCTGTTTCACAGTCTCCCTCTTCTCTTCTAATGAGCATTCTATTAGCAGCAAGGGGACAGATTTAGGCAGTTAAGCATACGGAGAAGGCTGGCTAACAAAGCAAGTGGTTAGCTAAACAGCTGTTCTGTCTCTGAAGCTACCTCCCATCCTCAGCTAATGAAGCCCTCACTGATGAGCAGGAGTCCCGGGACATGCTGGAGAACAGGCACAGACACCCACACAGCAAATCTCAGTTACTCACATCCCGCATCAAATGTCTATGCAGAGGATAGCTCCACCGATAGGACAACCGAGGCTCCAATTAGATAGTGGCTCCGAGGGGAACCCTAAGAATAGCTCACTGGGTGAGCACAGACAATTTTATATGAGTTGCGTGCTGCTCTGTGTTTGGAAGGTAAATACTCTTTGTTACGTTTTCTTCACTGGAAGATGGCAGAAGCAATAATGTGTTTTCATAATGGACAATAAACAGATCACCGCAATGGTATTTTGTGAAATGTGGCGTTCATATTTTTTCCATTTTCTCTGCAGTGTAAGTGCAGAGGATGGTGATGCGGATTGATCGCAGTGGTGCGGATTAATCAGAATTAGTAACGTGCCATATGGGTTTGTCAGCATCCATAAAGCTGCAGAAGATGCATGCACTCCCAGCAGCCTTCACTTAAACAACAGACAATGCTTAAAGGGCAATGTCTATTTTTAAAGTAAGCAGAATGTAACTGAAAGAGTTTTTTTTTAGCAAGTCTGTCAAAAACATGCTTTTTTTTGCTAACAACCTGCGTTACCTTCAGGAGCAACAGCAACCAAGTAGAAGCCTGCTGCTTTACGTTAAATATTGTCCAAGATGTGGGACTGCATCGAAACTAATGTAGAGAATGCCAAGCTCTCTACTGGTAAATTTTCACCAGATTTCATCTGCAATTTGTTTCACCTAGTCTGTAGGTGAATCATTGCAGGTGAAAATAAAACCTCACCTGTTGTGTTTCCTTTCACACATTTCAAATTGGTTTTGCATGCTTTCGTCTAACATTACAATACTCACTGGTATTTTGGAGGTTTTGGTGATGCAATTCTGACACACCAACTTATAGTCTGTAAAAGCAATGAACAATCATGAACACAGCGGACCATATCTTAATCAAAGTATAGTTGTGTGGAGGGATTGGTAAATACTTGACCAGATCCATATGTTAATATGCACATGAATGTTTACATAGTTTTATGTTACAACACTGAACTTCAGTGTCTTTCATCAGGATTTTAATGAGTTGCAATAGGACAGTTTTAGAGTAGTAGGAAATAGATACATAGTTTTTTTATGTTTATTGCAAATAGATTGTGATAAGTGTTACATCCATTTTCATTCAGCACTTTGTAGAATCAGCCTTTGCTGCAGCTACCAGTCTTTTGTGATATGTCTCTACCGTGTTTTCACAACCAGAGTCTGAAATTTGAGTAAATGCTTTGGTGTGTCATAGCTCAAGCTCAGCCAGATTGGATGAGGAGCATCTGTGAATATTAACCTTTAGCTACAAATTCTCTATTCGATCTGGGTCTTTACTTTGAATGGATCATTCTAACACATAAACATGCTTTCATCTAAATCACTCTAGGGTAGCCAACTCAAGTCTTTTGCAGCCTCTGAGAGGTTTTCTCTCAGGATTATCAAGCATTGACTTCTATCCATCTTTCATTCGATTATGATGTTGCTATGTTTCACTCAAGGGATGAAAACCTTCAAACTCACAGCAACTAAGTACTAAACTATAAGCACATGGCATATAGGAATTATAGCTGTTAAGTCGAATGTGAATAAAACAAACACAGTTAAACACAGATTAGGGTAAACTATGTAGCCGTTTGGTGCAAAAGTGTTATTTTTTGAATTAGAAAGAAATTACAATTTTAGTAAATTTGTTCAAATTAGTTCTGCTAGAATCTCATTGTGAGTTTTATTTTTCTTCCTTTTGTTTGAATTGTTTGTTTACTTTTCACACAAAATCTTAACCTCAGTGACTAATTTACTGCAAATATTCTATGCTTCTTTGCAATGATCTGATTAAAAACTGAAGCCGATCTCTTTTAAAACAGAGTAAGACAGTTAATTGAATCTAGAAATCAATAGCTGCCTAAAGTCGACTGAAATAATTTAGACTGAAACAACTCATTACTGGTATTCTCTTTTTTTCACTTGAATTAGTATACAATTCAACTATTCTTTTTCAAAGGACCTATACCAATGTATCATTGAAGATCATGTGAATTTTATATTAAATGAAACATTTAAAAACCAAGTTTATTGAATAATATTCAAATAGAAACATAAAGTCAAAATTTAAAGCAAACATTAAACATTTCATCTACTTATATGTATATAATCGGGAACAACTTAACATTTCCAGCATGAAAAATGATCTTTTATAAAGGCACTTAAATCCACTTTTACACATGAACACCTGTGATGTTCAGAGGAGTGCACAACATGTACTTCTTGGTGGTAGATTTTGTGCTGGATATGTTTACCGGGCGGGGAGCATCTGTTTGTAACACCGGCAGGGGTGATGCAAAAAGTGTAGTGTGGAAATATTTGTGTGTTGTTTGAAACATTTCCCTGCAATGGACTGGTGATTAGCTCAAGGTGTACCTTTCCTCTTGCCCAATAAACAATAGGCACCAACCTCCCCATGACGTGGCAAGGATAAGCTGGTATGGATGGAGACTTGGATTGGACATGTCCAAGAATAGATATGGTGATACACAAAGCTTGTCTCAAAAAAATTATGTAAATACTTCTGTATAAAGGATGATACAGCAACATATTATGATAAGGCTCCTTGTCAGCTTTGCCCACCTGAAATCACACAGACAGTTAATAAGTTGTGTTGATGGAAATATGCCTTAAGCCAGTTCAGACTTGATGCTGCAATCATTTGAATGCTCATATAACACCTCTCCTAGAAATTTGGGAACATTTAAGGACAGCAGTATGTGTGCAAAACTATTCATATTCAGCTGAAAATAAGACACCTGCCTATTGCAGTCGTTGTCGACACTGTTGGCATTTACACAAATTTGATTATGGCCTGTGACGGGGTTCTCTTACGACTTGGTCAAACATAAAATGACTGGCCAAGGCTGGAGATCACTTTAGTGAAATGTATTAAGTTTTTCTTCAGGTGAACAAAGATCCAGGTGCAGAATACATACAAAGGACATCCAAGGCAGGTTTTAAAATCAGATAAACAGCAGTACCTTCAATTTAAGAGTCCCTCACCTTCTGTGTGACTTCTCCAAGGTCTAGCCACCGACTGATTCCCTGTGGAGCAGAGCCCTGCTTTTAAAGCCACAGGCTCCGCCCACAGAAAGTCCAATCAAGCAAAAAAAAAAAAAAAAGAAAACCCCAAAAAACTAAGTAATTACTTCTAAAATAATAACAATAATAATAATAATAATAAGAGAAAAAATAAATAAACTTATAATCAAAATACAACACTCAATTTAATAGAAAACACCCAGCACATTCTGATGACATCACCACATCCCAGTGGGCCACAATCCAGAAACTATCCTTTTCGAAAATAGAGCCGGGTAAATGTTTGAGATTGAAAATAGCACGTTAGGATGAATGTTAACTGAAAGCAAGAACACCGCGTGTTAACCCACGATGAACCGCATCAGCCCAAGATGCAACAAAATGTACGTTAGTGGTTGTACATATGTTTGTGTATATGTATGTACGGACGTGCTAACACGGACACTATAATTAGAGTCCTCCGTCACATGGCCAAGGTCAGAAAAATTCAAATTCTTCACACAAGGGCTTTAAGGAAAGCCTGGGGAGTTGTTTTTTCTTTCTAGGCAAGAAATTGTAGCTGTGAGTTCAGCCTCTAAATTGCTGGCTCTGATTCTGTACCTGTTGGCTGCTTTTGTGGGCATTTGCTTGTGGGCAGAGATGAAGACATACACAGTTATCACACAGTACATGCAAAGCTGCAAAAATGCATTATTTATCCTTCTCACCCTGCTGGAGATTTAACTAAAAAGCTGTGAATGGCTTTTCTAAAAGACCTGTTGTTTTAGGATGTGAAAATTGGTTTCACAAAAAGAAAAATAACATACACTAGCCAAGAGTAAGTAACATTGTGTCTTAACAGAAATACACTGCTCAGGGAAAGACAGTGAACACTCCAACAGTGCAAGGAAGTCCTTGGTTATCCAGTCCAGATCATTTGTTTTAGGTGTTACCGTCTTCAGCACTTATTTATGGGACTAATGTGCTAGGTGGGATTTGTTTTACTTGTCACAAAAACATACACAAGGAAAAATTCATAAAACTTCAGTTTGATGTGTTCAAGTCAAGCTACAAATTGGAATCAAAGAACTCCTTAACATTTCTTTGGAACATTATAAACATTTAAAATTCATGTTGAGATAAAACTTAGGAATCATTGTTTCTGCTCTCTACTGTTGTTTTCTTAGATCCAGTTTTAATGACTAAAAATGCAGAACATCACCGGAAACTTTACACTTAAAAAAACACCATGTTGCTTTCTTGGTGCATGTGGGAACATTTTTTTTTTACTGTCCAAACACTTACTTTGAAAATCTTCAGCCTTTTAGTCTATACTTTGCACACAAAGCCACTCTTATGATGACAGGTACAACCAAGCAATAGTGAAGAAGAACAGACATTCATCAGTAATGATACCTACAAAATAATGTTACTTTGGTGCCTCTACAAAGAAGGATCAAACATTGGCACTGCTACACAACTAAATGCAACAGAAACCTAATTGCTATCACACAATTGCAATTCACCTCAGTAGCTCTGCCGCACTACTGTGTACATTCCTTCAACTGCAAGAAGCAGTGACAGCCATTTTAGAAATTAGTAGTTAAAAACTCCTTTAAGTAATTATTTTATGAATAAAGGCATATTTAAAGGTTGTTTATGATACTTTTATTTTTTATCGTGTGCTAAAATATTTGGTCGATTTTTACAGTGTATGCAGCATTTTTGATGTTTGTATAATTTTGATAATTTGCAGTCTTCAGAATATAGCTTCCTCCTGCAGTGAACAGAATGCAAGAACCACCAAACTTTGTGGTGGTAGGTTTCTAATTTAGTACTTACTGAAAATATTAAGTCAGAATATTTGATCAGAAGTAATACAGTAATTCGCAAGCAAGCTTTCTGTAGAGCCTAAACCATAATTGCAGCTCAGATGACCTTTAAAATGCAACAAGCGAAGGTTTATTTCACTTTAACTGTGATTTGTTTTCACTGTTAAGTCAGCAGTCAACCAGTTCTCAGTTTGAACATGAGCAAAACTGAAGTACTATAGCTTCAAAAGGAAGTGTTTGTCTCTATCTTTAAGTTGAGAGGGAAAAAACCCACTTTGGCTGTTTCAGTCCCTAACAGTTTCATTCGATTCAGTGAGTTACCTTCTTTTAACTCTGAAAAGGATCTATGGCTCATGTTACCTCTCTAAGCTAAAAATCTATTCGAGCCTTGTGGGCTTGAGATCTAAAGATTTAGTGTTGTATTCAGGTTGCACAGTTCTGGCGCATACACTTGAGGTTTTTGTTTTTCAGCATGTTTAACAGAAGGTCCTCTTAATAGGGACTTTTTTGCAGCCAGAATATGCACATTTTGCAGATAATGCATTTGCTTTCACCAGAAATGAACACATTGCTTAGCAGACTGTGTATTGTGACAGTACATAACAGGTGATATTAACATGTGCAAACATGGCGGAAAGTTCTAACTATCCAGATGGGGCACATGAATGCCAGTATCTATGTTGCACTGTGATAGGTTCTCTGTAAGGAAAACCCCTGAGTTCTGCCACTAAGCAAATTACTTAGACTGCTTTTTTTTTTTCCAATATAACACAGGGAAAATTAAGAGTTTTCCTTGTAAGCCATCCTTCCTATTGTCAAAAATATATTAATCCTCAGTGTTATTGTCAATATAGACTATTTTGCATGAAATGTGTGTCAGACATTTCCTACTCTAAAGGGCTAAACATATGTATGTCATGTTATGTTCTACTTTCGCACCTCATTGTTACTGAAGAAACTATCCTAACAAACAGAGAGAAGGTGAAACACTAGTGATTAAAATGTATGATGTCCAAAGAAAAACTCTAAGTTTACAATAGAGAAGCGCAAGTTTTTCTTTAACCTTTGTTTCCATTTAAGCTAACCTGAGTTTAAATGGAAAATATGATAGCCAAAAGTTTAGTTACTCATAAAACCAGTGAGGACATATCCCAGTGTTAGCTGAACAGCACTACACACTGATTGGCACAAATACTTCATTGGCAAACGCAAGATGTGAGTTTATTGAAAAAAGGCATGAGTGTCAAGACAGGTATATATTTAAAAATAAATGATTAAGATACGGCATGTTATTAAAACATTGTTGCAGCAATTTCCACATCGAATTAACCCAGAGCTGAACATGCATAATGAAGCTGTCCTGCAGAACCTGCAGACAAGACATCTGTTGCTGTCGTAAAAATCATTAACGATGATGTCCTGAACATTAATAGAGTGCAAGATAATGCCACTTATCAAAATACAGATACAGATCATGTAGTACTGTAACACACTGTGTTGTTTCACAGCTTTGCTTGCAAAACTGGACAGTAGACACACGTTGTATTGACAAATGCCTGTTCTTAAATAATTTGGATCACTATAGATGGCCAAAAAATGCTGATCAAGATACTCCTACTTATGAATTACCTGTGATTCTTTCTGTCTTGAAAGATCCTTCAAATGTGGCAAGAACTGTTATGGTGCTCCCATCCATGGCGTGGTATCAGACCGGTTCCACACAATCCATCTGTTATTCATGCAGAGACACTGAATGCTTTTTACTGGGCCCAGATAAACAGATGTATGGGCACCGGAGGACTGACCTAACTAACTGCAGGGGTGAGTTGTCAGCAACAACAAGCAAACAGAGTATTCATGGTCAACACTAAAGGAGAAAGTTCAGCTAATTACACCATAGTTCATCGGGCAGACAAACACGGAAACAACAGACTATCTAATGACACATCTAGTCACCCTTGTTGTCTGGTGTGGAATCCCTAATGGGGAAAGGCAGACAATTGTGGGTGCAAGGAAGAGAATTGCATTTATCAAAGCATTGATGATAGAAAAAATACCTTGAAAAGACAGTACAAAAGAAAAAATGAACATGGCGACATTTGATGATGTGAAAATAGTGTTAGGGAACAGAACATGTTGGTGGAATTGGGTCAATGTGTACACAATAGGGAATAAGGGGAGGTTTGGAGAGAAGGCGAGAGATGGAAAAAGGTGTGAGAGAAGGAGGGAGGTCAGAGAGAAGTGGGGATGGGCGAAGGAGGAGGGGATGGTGGTGTTGGGGATGAGCCCCCAGTGCTCAGCTGTCAGTGCTTCCTCTGCAGGTGGGGCAGGAGGAGTGCCAAGTCCCTCTCTCCCACTCACACAGACACCCATGCATCGCTTTATAATGGATGCTTTACACTGGTGCCAGAGAAAGACTAAGGCTGAGATAGGAAGACATGGTGAGAAGACGAAGGAGCGATGTGGGGGAGGGCTGGGTACTGGAAAAAGAAAGAAACTGCTATGAGAATCAGGGAAGAGAGGAGCTCAAGAAAATGCTTCAGAGATCACTCAATATAGGTGAGACAGGGAAGGTGATAGACAACCAGACAGGAACTTCCATCTAGTCATTAGACCAATCAAGACAGGAAACAGACAAGACGGTCTGAGTACAATGTGATGCTGCTATCGGTTTAATTGATCTAAAGTCTAACAGGATCATAGAGCATCAAGGCACAGCCGGCAGCTGCAGCTTCTGCCACTCACAACTGCCGCTTTCTGCCAGGAGTGCTATCAATGCAGTCTGGATAACGATTTATCAAGAATCATGGATGGCATCTACCTGAACTAATGATTTGTCAAAATCTTCTTGGGGGGATTGCCGGTCTTCAACAGATGACATTTTCTGTAGTCACCTCGTTCATCAGCAGTGATTAGATTTCAAAAGCAATCTCAGCAGTGCGTCACCAGATGGTCCTCATTCTATTGTCTTGGAGGATATTGCTTAGACAGTGTGCCACATGGCGGTCAAGCTACTGGAGCTGGGAAGTCTAGCTGTATGCTGTTACCTTGGTTGATGGAAGCATGAATTCACTAAAGGACTCAATTATCCTCTGCCTCTTTCTGTGACCCACTACTTGTCTCTTTAACACCTATAACTTCATGCTTTATTGGCTCAGCTACCTGCTGCAAGCTGAGACAGACTGATGCCTGGAGTACCTGAATAAACTGCCTTTACTCTTTTCGTACCATTCATCAATTCTTCATTCCTCTGCTCTGTTCTGCCAGGGGACAGGTAAAGCTGTCTCCATCTGATAGACAATTCAATTGGGTATTACTTAGTGTTAACCCCAAACTGACAACAGGGCCTCAAAAAATGTTTCTCTTTAATATACCAAGATCCGTTCCACCTTGGATATTTTTAAAATGCTTTTTAAAAAGCTTTCCTTGTTCAATAAACCTTTACATTCATTTTATTTTAGTAAAGCAATGCAAATAAGATTTCTGCATGAATTAGGGTATTTGCAAAATGTTTTAAGTTCAATCTGCTATCTTTGTAAGGCAAATTTGCGCTGCTACAATTGTCAAATTCACTGTTGTTCAAAGAGGAAGTGAATAACACAGAACAGGCCACTTGTTAAAAACAGCATGCTTTTCCACACAATGAATTGCCATCGTATATAGCGGACAACAAAGCAGAGTAGTCAGTGTAAAGAAATACAAGCATTCTTGCTTCACAGAGATGGCATCCCTGTGGTTTAATTATCGCTCTTGTCAATTGCTGTGGAAGAATACGGCACCTGACAAGGCGTGCCCCCATTCTCTCATTTCATATAGACCCTTTTCACACCCTGAGATGCACAGACATCCTTCAGCAAACAGCCAAATCAAGCCTAGAGATAGAGGCATTCAATTGGGCCAAACATGCAGGTAACTTTACAGTGTCGAGGCACTGAATGCCACTGACATCTGAGAAATGGAGGTCTATTCAACTTTGAGAATTGTCCCTGGTTTTTCTCAAGCAGGGGGAATTTGCACAACAATGACAGTTGCAGTGGCTATGAATAACATCCAAAGGATGAGGTTATGCAGCTATCTTTCTTGCTGATTCAAATTCATTTCCCAACTCAGCCAATGTCGTTTTATTTGTTACCTAAGCTCGATAAGAAATGGAAGCCTGAGCTTGCAGAAACAAACATGACAGCTACTATAGATGACGTTGATAGCACCTATCCATGATGAGCAATGGCAAGAGGGACATTAGGGAGGGTAGGCTTTTAGACTTTTCCATAGAGAAATTAACCATTGAAACTGATTCCAGAGAGAAAACCACAGATATTATTTTCAAAGGTTACAGATGTAACATGGCAGTAATATTAAGGCATATTGATCCAGTAAATCACACAAGAGGAGGCCCAACCATGAATGCATGGAAATGTACATATTTTACAGACTGCTAAAACATGACTATGGGTAGTTCACCCATCCAATAATTTTCTAATATTTGCTCATCTGTACTTATGTTTAACATACTCACTTTGCAGCACTAGACTGCCCACTAGCTGACAGAGGGGCTTTTTTCTTTACCTTTAAACATTACGAAAAATGTGGAAAATACATTTATTGACGAGTTACAAATATCTGTGCAGCAAATATAAAAGATTTGTCTTCAAGCTAAAAGGTTACAGATTTACATAGAATATGATCATGTTCTCTGATACCTGAGTCATAAAAGAGATTGCCATTGGATTCAATACCTGTAATGGATCAAGCCCTCCCCTAGTTCCACATGTACTTTAAAATGTAAATACTGTACATGAAAAAAGTGTAGAGGTCAGATGCTCATGGCTATGGAAGGGTTAAATCCCCCAGCAGCTACAGCCACAACAGATTGACAGGGGCAGATTAAATAGCCCCTGTCAGAAATGTTGCTGACAGACATTTGAATTGAATACCTGCCTGAAAAAGCACATTTCCACCGATAAGTGCACTGAAATCACCGATGCTTGACATGACTTCACACAGAAATGTGTTCCTTAAACACTTCCCTCAGATTAATTTTTTTTTTTTTTAATATTGCACACACTGAGTTAGATTAACTGGAGATGGTAGTTTAATTTAGATATTGTGCATCATAATAAACAAATATAAAAATGAATACTCATTCTGTTGGGGAATGAACAGCATGAGGTGGAGGGGTATTTTCTGTTCTGGCCATTTTGAATTGAGATGACTCACCAGCCTACATACTTCAAAATACTTTCTCTTAAAGGTCATGGGAGCCTGTTTCTCTTTTCCATTATTACATCAGCGTAACATCACTCTAACAGAAGCCACAGTATCTCGCTCAATCAGGAACAAGGGAGTAAAACATTAATTACAAGGACTTTCCAGTACCATCCTCTATGAAACTGCATGATTCACAAATCCTTGTCAGAAAATCAACTGAAAATGAGCAGCAGCCATGAATGAAGTTCATAATCAAGATTTAAGTGGAAGCTCTCTCTGAACATCAACTTCTGGATGTCATGAAAGATTATATCGCCTAATCATCTTATGTGCAATTTTTTTTTCTTAATTAGATTCACAAACGGGTCTTCTAACTAAAAAGGAGCACTCATGCAACACTCCTGGATCCAGGTGGCTTGCATGTTGCAAGAGGGATTTCCCGCATTATCAAAAGTCTCTGCACTTCTTGCAGTACTGCAATAAAACCAAAGCATTTAACATCTCTATTTATGGTCCTCAATAACCAAGAAGTCTTAATAAAAATGAAAGCTGACATTGGCATGAAGGATCCTCCACACTAGCTGTCTTTAATGTCCAAGACATTCCATTAAAAGGAGAGCACTTCCTTAGAAGCAGAGCTTTTATCCTGATTGCTTACAGGAAGAGAGAGGGAGGGGAAAAAAAAGAAACCAAACGACCTTCAGCGCCTTTGCAACTAGCCCCTCATATGTGATCTGTGAACAGAGCCGTTTCCACCCAGACATGCAAAGACTGAATGCATATGCTGATAAAAACATGCAAGGGTGTGATACGTTTGCTTTTTATTCCAAATGAGCAAAAAAGAGACAATGTGGACTTTAATATGCGCCTAAAGACATATATGCAAATACATCACTGGCTATTTGGTATTCCTGTCATGTACGGAGATGCCATCTCACTGTTTAAATCATAATGATTATTACGAGATAGGGAAAAAGAGAAGTCTGCATGTTCAATTAGTGCCTTTGCGATGCCAGATAGATAATATGTGGGACTGACTAATGTCCTTGCTTCGAAAATTCCTTTGCCGTTTTTCTTTTTGAAGCCGAAGGAAGAGAAGATTTAGATGGAGATTCCTCCCTCCCTGGGAACACAATTGTTGAGCTACATTTAATAAGCTGGTCAGAAACACTCTACTGCCAAGAGAGACTGTGCCTTTAATGACCATTTCGCTTCTTCAGTCACAGATGTGTAGCTAGATGGGCACATAGCAGACCAGGAAGCCATCTTATTAATAGCAACACACCACACATGCAGCGGACTGGGGAGCAGAAGCCTGTAGCGGGAGAAATGGAGAGAGACCATGAGAGACGTTGCATTGTTTTACTGTTTTGCGGAGGCAGGGGAGACAGATGGGTCCAGTAAAGGGAAGATTAGATGTTGGATTCAGTCTGGACTGGAGTCTGAGATAAAAGAAAAAAATAAAAAATAAATTCAAAAAAATCAAGTCCACATGAGAGGTGATCCAGGTCCCTCAAACGAGCCAGAGGGGAGAGGCTATGTGATGGATATATCTTATGACTGGAACTCTCGACAAGCCCACGTTAGGGTGGGCACCAAGGCCAGGCCGGAGGAGCAGGTAATCAAAGAAAGAAACCGCAGGGCTGGGACGATATAAGAAGATTCGGCTTATTAAATAACCTTCAGGAGGAGTACAGAGCATCTATGCCACCGATAGGCAAAAAGAAGTGCCTGTTATATTGAAAGTCTATGCAGAATGTTCACAGGGAGTGCACAGTATGAGTAGAACCGCTGTCATTAAAGACACCAACACACCAGGGGAACTCGGGAACAGTGCATCGCCGTTGGTTTGCTTTTTCTGTTTTCGTTTTATTTGGATTTCAATTTCCTGGATCTGAGAAGAAGCTAAGAAAGAAAAAAAAAAAGCTTGCGTGAGTGTTGTGTATTTCCTCAAGTTAATCTTATCCAATGCTGCCTTATTTCTCATAGGAGTCCAAATACAACACATTCAATATAAAATCACACCTATGATTTCAAGGGACACAGGATGAGATTATGTTTTTTGGGCAAATGGGAATAAGGAATCATCAAGTGATTTAATAATCCGCTTACAGTCATGTTTCCAGAATTTTTATTTAAATGTAAAAAAAAAAAAGCAAAAAAAAAACAAAGCTGGAAAGACAGGTTCATATTTCAGAAATGTAATATAGTCATAGTCATAGTCTTTGGAGTCTTTTGCAATTCCTGACATTACAAAAACTTCATAACATTTCTGAAGGATCTTTACACAAAAGGCCAAAAACAACTAATACTTGATTTTGAAGTGGAAGAAAACAATTAATTGCTTTCAAATGTTTTTACCAACACAAATCAGAAAAGTGTTACGAGTCCCACTAGAAAAGGACTCGTAAATGAACAATTGGCAAAATTTCAGTCTCTAGATCTGTACAGCTGGACACATTACCAAACAACATGTAGTCTTAATTCTGCAAATTTACTTTTCATATTTTTACTTGTAGAAAAACTTTAAAATCCTGTATATTTTTAGTTTCGCTAGATAATTACACACTACTCTGTGAGAATGTTGACATACATGGACTTCTGTGGTTGTATGACAAAAAGTGAAAGAAAAAAAATAAATTAAACATTATGTTGCAGTTTATGAACACTTTTACAATGCACAGTAACAAGTTTTACATCAATTTTCACAGCTATGCAGATAAAATTCTTTTTTATTTCCTCTCTGTTTATTGCATTGACTTGGCAACAAGAGCATCCCACCAGCTTTCGCTACACTGACTGCTTTGAAAGCAGGTGCAAAAAGACACTTCTCCTCTCGGATTTCCTGTCACATCCTGCAGCCCACTCCAGTCCTAAACTTTCTATAATTACAACAATCTGTGCTCCTAGAGAGTCTGTGTGAAATCTGATTGCCATTGGTAACATTCGCAGCAAGAGTCCTGCTGTGATAGAAGGCTTCCTGTTTCAATTTCCCAGGATCCCTTCAAGTTTTTGCTTGCTCCTTTCTTTTTCACCCCATCAGTGGGGCATACATTTCCATTCAGGGGGAAAAAACAGACCCGGTAATATCCAATTTACTGGAAGGCAGAAGAGATGGTTTCACTAGAAGTATAATAACATGCTACATGAAGCGTGGCATTATAGAGTGCATATAAAAAAAGGCATCTATGATGAAAATTCAATCCAAAAGCAGTCATCATTCATTGGAGGAAATCAAGGCAATTAGTAACACTTTACTGCAAATTGGGGAACAAATAAACCGATTGCAAACATTGGCATTGCAACGGGTCCAGAAGAGGTTCAGCTCACATGACCTTCTTCAAATGCACAATGGTCAACTAATCAAACATGCAGAATTTACTGGAGTGACAAGAAAATGAAAATGTGTGCATTAGTGTATGTTGGCATGTGCTTTTATTGTTTCTGCGTGATTCAAACGCTCAATTGCACCACAGCAGTCCCTGGCTACAGTAAGTTTGATAATCTGAAGAATGTACTGCACCTAAAAATAACACCATCCACACTAATGGTACTCCTGATAAAGCTGTGTAAAAAGTTTTAAAATAATTTCATGGTTTAGTGAAGCTACTCACTGCTCAGATTTGTAGCCAATAGCCTCTTGGTATCGTTTTAGCAAATGTTACCTGAATACAAATTAGTTTCAGAATAATACTAAAAAATATTTTCGGTCAAGTCATAAAATATGTAACCAGTAGGAGTGTATACAGCTCTACTGGGACTTGTCCTGGATTTGTTTACTTTGGTCAAATGAAACTAAATCTGAGATGGGTCATAAAAAAGGCAGTCCAGATGGGTCTGGTGTGCCTCAAAAGGTGAAATTATGGAAAAGCATCTAATGCAAGTAACTATGTTGGAGGTTCAGTGATGCTGTGGGCTTATTTGTTCTTTAACGGAACCTTGTAAGACTCTTTGACATATCAAGGCATTTCAAACAAAAATCTAATAACTGAAATGGAAAAAGAGCCATGTTTTAGACAATAATACAAAACAAATGACCATGGATTGATGGATAGAACTTTCGATTATTGGACAGGGAATATAGTCTAGAAATACAAATATTTTTCCCAACTCTGATTTTCTTCTGTGAGTACTGGGAAGACTAAATGGCAAAGCAGATATGAACAGCAGCAGAGAAACTGTGCTTCACAGTATTGATTTTGTTGAAGAAAATATTTGTTTTCTTGAGATTTCTACTCATATAAAAATGCACTCAATTTAAAGGTCAGGTTTTTTTTACATTTTGCAATCTGAGTTCATGCAGTAAAAAATTGCCTTATTTTAAGGCTTCTAATACGTTTTTACCAAAAACACCAATATGCGTGCAGGTTGCAGCTGGATATACATAATAATAATAATAAAAAAAAATTTAAATCCAATACAATGTTTTCAATCATATTTTCCAAAAGCAAAATGCTTACCTCATGTCAACATGTTTGCTATGCAGGAAGGACTAAATGGAAAGCTCTCTTATTTGAAATATTTCCACTACATGATTCGATCTATATGTTGCACACACAACCAGAGCTATTAATTAAATCCAAGACAACACACAGCTCTTAGGTCTGATGCATGAATAACAGTTTTCAGGTTAAGGACGATAAAGTTGACTCTGCAGGAACACAGCTGGAGCTTGATATCCACAGATGGAGCTCAGCACCAACACATGGGTCTTATTTGTACAAGCCAAAGTGCTTCTTTCAGAACCTTACTTATGTATTAGCAGTAAAGCTCTATTTTAATTCAGCGATGCATTAGAAGAGCATGAGCTTGAGAGATGTTTATTGGATGTCCACGTCAAGCACGAAAGCTGAATAAAGTATTAAATAAAGTCATTGCCAACATGAGCAGTAAATCATCATGAGGTAATATTAAGGTAGCCAATAGATAAACAACACTCTTTAGAAAGAGGACAGAGAGAGACTGTGTGCATCATTTAGCCTTAATATAGCTACCTCCTCCTTATAAAGCCATGTTCTTTTTTACCCTGTCCTGAAAAAGACATAAAGCCAACATGCTTGTGTCTAGCATGAAGACCTAGATTAAAAAACCAGCAGAGTTTGCTCAAATGTACATGTGGGATTAAATAAGGGGTTATTTTGGAGTGGCACTAATACTGTACACATGCATGCTTCTTCTTCTTCCAAATAGTTACTAGAGCAGCTTTTTTTAATGATGTCCTACCTTCAGAGTGATGGGAGAGGGTGAGCAGACTGACGCAGGAAGCTCCGATCCCAGATCCAAATACGGTAATGCGGTTGGAGTCTCCTCCAAAGAAGCCGATGTTCTCGCTGATCCACCTTAAAGCCTGAATCTGGTCCAGCAGCCCATAGTTCCCTTTAGCAGCCTGATCGCCCGTGCTGAGGAAGCCTGAGGAAACATGGAAAGTTGAAAAACCATAAACAGCAGAGAAAACTACTGGCTTAGAAAAGAAGGAAAAGAAAATTCTAGGTTATCTACAATACCTAACCCCGTAGTCACATTGTCACAGGAAGCATCATGATGAGTGACAGCTGCAGTGAAATCATGACTTATTACATAATATGGCTGTTGGTAAAATGTGCCCACATCTCATCTGCACCTTATGGAAAATCAATGGCATGTCTTCCCAGGCTAACATCTATCATAGATTACTGTGCACTAAGCAATATTGACCAGTTCAAACGAAACCTAGAACATCTATGGAAAACCTATTGACTTTGTGTGAAAACAATGTAACTTTCACATTTCTAGCAATTTTCCCTATTTTCCTCTGACATATTTCAAACCCGTCTAACACTTGTCATGTTTTCTGTGACAACACACAAGATTCGTGCGCATTTTCCCAGCAAGTCAGAGTAATTTGCCATGTGAGGTATAAATTGGAAAAGTGTGCATCTCCTGGGTACATAAGAGCTCATGTTAACATATACCACTCTCACTCCAGGGTGTAAGCCCTGCTGAACGATGGGTAATCGAGAGTCGTGGGAGAAGATCAAAGGCAGGCAATCCCTAAACTCCCAATGGTGGATTCAGTGTCCGTCAAATCCCCGGGCCTGCATGTGAGGTGACAGCTTGGAGACGTGAGGAAACCAACACCCAATTCTCTTTCACAAGCAATAAATGTTCTGATGGAGGATGTTTAAAGGCCTCCAGTGATGGTCCCTCAGCATTGTGGCGTTGCTTCCAACATCTATTTCATGGTCTGTGCCTTCATCTTATAATGAAGTCTGTTTTGAAGTCCACTGGGGGAGGCAGACAGTTAACAGCAATGCAAAACTGATTAAAAAAAAAAAAGTTTTAATCTGTGTGATTTCACTGATGTCACTGCTCACTTAAGATAAACAAAGATTAGAGTAGCCCTCCTCAGGGCCATAAGTTGTTTTGGGGATGTACTTAATCTACTAAAAGCATTCATGTCTATCAGCTCTCAGTTGTCAATGTTTCTACTTTTGAGGATGTGATGAACAAAAGGTGTGCAATGGAAAGCAAAATATTTTTGCTTAGGGCACAGCAATGACAGATTTTTCTTCTAATGTTACCCTGGTTGATTACATTTGAGTGAGTTTGTAACTTCCAAAAATTGATAAAAGAGTAATGCACAAAAGGAGAAAATGGCACAGAGAAACCCATGATTGGGTTAATTCTTTAGAAAATTACTTTTACTACCCAAACATGGTTCGAGTAGCTCTGTTCTGCACTTTTCTCGTTCTCATATCTACATAGTTTGACTTTAAAAATAGAATCTACCAAACACAGAGACATAAGAACATAGAAACTCTATCATAAGGAAACTAAAAATGGCCAAATGACGGATCAATTAGATGATTCATCAGTCAATGAAAAGTGAACAAAGGGATGAATGGATAAAACTTTTGGCAACAAGACAGCATAGTCCCTATGATATTATTCTTTTCCACACTCAGACATTCAGACCTGAGACATACAGAGTCAGCATCACTGCAGACGCAGCATCAATCTGCCTATCAATTTCCCCCTCCATTTCTTCCTCATTCGTGAACAAGACCTAAAGATACTTAAACTCCTCCACTGAGTTGACTTGATTGTTTTTTTTTTGTTTTTATCTGTGGTGTGGCTTGAAAATAAGTCAAGTTATTATTGGACCATTACTGGAACATTTGATTTGTGGCTGTGTGAGTTATGAAGCATTGGAGGTCATGTGCAGCA
Organism: Alfaro cultratus; assembly: GCA_903066825.1. Lineage (NCBI taxonomy): Eukaryota > Metazoa > Chordata > Actinopteri > Cyprinodontiformes > Poeciliidae > Alfaro > Alfaro cultratus. Next base: position 41,837 of record CAEFZX010027130.1, read on the forward strand.
TGCGGGGTGTGTGGTGCGGGATTCTTGACATTTGAAAGTATCCCCCCTAGCTGTCCAATCCATGGATGACTGGAGTATGTAATGTCACTGGCATATGAAGGCAATACTGGACTGTTTTTTTATTTACCCATGACATCATGTCTTTCTTCACAACCCTAATGAAAGGCAGAAACACAATGATGTGGCAGAGTTATACCAAAGTGGTGTTATACATACAGAAAAGAAATATATACAGTATATTATTATTATATGCATATATGCTGTATATACATACAGGATAGCTCTGGAAACAATTAGGAGACCACTGTGCTGGACCCCATTGATAACCTCATGGTTATTCCACCAAATATTGTTGTTGTAGTTAAAACATTAGAATTGTTTCTAGATGAATCTGAATTAGTTTTCTTTGCATTATTTGAGGTCTGAAAGCACTGCATCTTTTTTGTTATTCTGACCATTTCTCATTTTCTGCAAATTAATAATACATTTTTTTTGGAATTTCGGAGACATGTTGTCAGTAGAATAAAAGAACAACGTACATTTTTCACAAACATTTACCTATAAAGAGTAAAAGCAGACAAACTGATCATTTTAATCAGTTGCCAAGCTGGAATATCACCACTGAAGCAAACCATCACCTTTTGCTGAGTAGGGCAGCAAAACTGTATTACAACACCTTTGATGCTGTTACACAAGTGTCTATTTTACAGCATCAAGACGGCAAGAAAACTCAAGGAACTTCTTTCTAACCTTCGTAGTAAGAGTCCTATGCATTTATAGGACTCTGAACACTGAGTATATATTTTCTAAAGCTAATTAAAAGAGCTTACAGAGTCATCTCTGCAAATAAAAGGTCATGCGTTCACAGCATTACGTGTGTGGGCTGCAAATATATTGTGTCCTTGACATAAATAATGTGATAAAGTGAATATTGTGCGCCTTAGAAAGAGTGTGTTGAAATGATATTTTTTTTAAAAATCAAAGGAATACTATTACTACTACTCCTACTAGTAATACGAGTTTGTAAACTGTACTATGAATTTTCACAATCTTACAGGAAATTTCATTGTGTTAGATTCTTACTTGAGTACTGTTGAAATTGTTTATCTTTTAAATTGGAATAATTATTTTGAGTTAGGCACAACAGTTTTTCATAAAGTGTACTTCAAGTCTTAAGTATGTACTTATCGTTAATTACACTTGTGTCAACTTGCCAACATTGAGAATACTGATTAAAATCTGTTTAGAACTGTTCTTTGGCCTAAATGTTTCTTTAAGAGCAATGGTTTTACATGGGAAAATTGTGGTAAAATTGTTAATTCACTTTTTAGGGGAGATGATTTGGAGCAATCTTCTTTGTCATATTATTTTAGCTATTTCCATTCTTCCACACAACTCAACCCAAGACAGGCTTCTAGTTTTTGAAAGAATCTGAGCACAACCTTCTACCTCACCCCAACATTACAGCACCCTTATCCCGAGGGTTTGTTGGTATTAACAAAAAAGGGTGGGCAGTGGAAAGGCCAGGGCCAATTGTCGATAGTAGAGAGGCTGTGGCAAAGGAAATGAAGCAGTAGACAAATGGATCAACAGATGGTCTCCTTCAGATGCATCCCTGAGGATGACAGAGCAGCAGGCACATGCAGAGAGGGAAGGAGAGGGAGATAGACAGAGAGGGAGGGAGAAAAATAGAGAGAGTAAATAAAAGAGATAGGCAGTGGGATTGGAGACAGATCCAAGCAGAAAGAGGAGAAAGGACGGCTCAAGCTGAAGAGCTTTTTCCTTTTGCTTTTTATCTCTGACTCCTCCTCGCTCTCCGTCATAACTAAAGGACAACAGCTTTTACAACCTTCTCCAGGGTACACAGGAGGGAGGCAGAGGAGACGTGACTCTCCAAGAATAACCCTCATTTGCAAAGCAGTTCACACTTCACCAAGTATATGTCAGATGGGCTGAGAAATGTCATGAGACAGGCATGGAAGAGGAATTTTGTACAAGTGTTAGCCTAATTGAAAAGATACTATAAACATTATCCATTTGGCTTTGTATTATTTAGGATTACTAGATGACAAAATGTAAATTATTACAGTTGGATCCTCGTCTGTGCTACTGAACACTCAGTTCTGGTGTCCTGTGTGAGACATGTTTTTCCTAAACCATTTTGACTGCTCTGCATGTTTAAAAGAAACGGGTTATTAACATGTAGAGTGATAATCTTAAACAAGACATGCTGCAGGCACCATTTAAAAATACATCCACCGTAGCTCCCGGGTGCGTTTTAATTGGAAAGGTGACAGAAAGTATTTACTTCGGAAAGCAATTAAGATAGGAAAATAATTGTTTTCATGCATGACTATTTCTGTTTTTGTACTTACTGCAGCTATTTGACAGAATAAACTCCAGCGCTCCTGTTTTGCACATAAATCTATAGGCATATGAAAATAATCACCTATTCATCACCTCTGGGCATTTTTTCTGAAGCACAGACTCACTCCGGTTACTTTAATATATGTAATTAACTGTACAGGCTCACTTTGTTCTCGTTCTGAGTTATGTAAATCTTTTTCTCACCCATAAGGGACTGGGTTATAGATTTCAAGACTTAGCAGATGATCTCTGTCTGATCAGCACAGCGTGGGCTTTGGCTTCACATGAGCCATGGTGGTGCAGTCCAACTCTCGTTGTGTTAGCTGCTCACACCTACACATGACCCTGCGGATTCTGAGCTGAGGCTCAGCGCTTGTGAACTGTTTTGTTAGGCTAGTGATGTGCTTGACTGCACTACTCAACCCCAGGCAGTTTAAATCACTAATGAACACAAGCTACTTCACAATAAGCTTTTAATTACTGATGAAAGCTGTCCCTTTTCAGTTCTTGTGTTAAACTCGATGTGCAATTGTTTTTTTAATGGTAACATAAATTTGGCACAAATTATGTAAGTTGGTGGCATTGCGTTTGACATCCTTTAAATGGCAGGACAGATAATCTGGTACTTTGAAAGAGAAGTCTACACAAATGAGCTGGCTGTATGGCATTCTTTCACACTGATCCAAAAGATATCGCAATAAAAATTACTTCCGACTGAAAAAGGTTAAGTCATACTATGTTTTATTGTTTATACCATGTTTAGCACAAATTACACGTTGCTTTTCTTATGTTTTTTTTTTGTTGTTGTTGAAGATTTCATATAATTAAACAGATGGGAATAGATTAAAAAGATGGCGCCCTTAATGAACTGAAGGGAACTGAAGCTCTCGGGTCTGAATGGTGGCATCTCCAAACTGCAATTTTCAGTTTTTTTTTTTTTTTATCAGATGTTCAACAGAATTATATCTGGCATCATGGCTGACTGTTTAACAAAAATTCTTCATTTATTTTTAGTCTTATTTAAAAATAAGTGCTTTTAGTTATACGTAAATTCATGTTGTATTGTGAGATTAAATTACAGTGTGGGTACAGCGTTCCCATCTTTCTGTGTGGATATAAATTACTATTACAACTTTAGATTTATTTATTTATTTATTTATTTATTTATTTATTTATTTATGCTTTACGTTTCAGTGCCATTTGTACAGTTTTTAAGTGCTCATAATGTTTAAATGGTAATCATCTGCTTTAATCAGAAAGTAGGTGAACTTGCCTAAATCATCTTTTTGGAACTATTGTGATTTTTCTAAATCTGTGGATATTTTAATGCTAGTTTCAACAAACGGGGGACATTTACAGGTTGAAAACAAAGAGTGAGACACTTTTGTTTATCTTGCCAAAGAGTTTCTGAGAAGTGCTCGCTTTTGAAAAAGAAATGGACCCATCAAAATGGAAAGAATGCCCTCAAGCTGATCTGAACAAGAGCAAAAGGAAACATGTGAAACACTTTTCTTTATGTCAGCCTTTCTAAATTATTTATGCCACATCCAAAACATGTTTCACAGGAACTGTCGGGGAAAACGGGTTTTCTACAGGCAGCACTTGTGAAAGGTCAAAGGATAACTTTGGGTTTGTCTGAGTAGTTGAAAACAAAGATTTCCAAATATGGTAGCTAACATGTCAGCTGGATTTGATGTTGAATTTACATGACAGTTTCTTCATCACACAAACAAACTGTATGAGTTAATAACAGTGATTCTGTGCTCTTTTCCCCTGCACGATAGAGCTGTAATTTGAACTGACTGATTACATGATGTGATTTTCTATCATGTCTAAAAGCAAGCCTGCCTTGACATTGATGTGGGCCACTAGTACATGACGGGGGAACTGACATTTTCTTCTTGTGGCAGCTCAGAGTCTCAGCCTTAATTTTAGCCAGAGCGGCAACAGTGACTGTCGTTTGGTCAGACCCGGATCAGGTCGTACCTGTCTTACTGCATCCTCCTAGTTAGGGACGACATTGTGTGTTTGCCTGTGTGTGTGTGGATATAAATCTCCCACTGGAAGAAACATGGATGTTGTTGTTGTGTTAACATAACCAGAGGGTTGGTAAATGTACACAACATGACAGGGTCTTCAGTCGAAGCTTCAGTTAATATGTAGGAGCAATGAAAAGCATGCACTGTGACGTCCAGAGAGCATGTGAATCCTGCTCAGACCCACCACCACACAATTCCTGTCACTGTACAGGCAGTGCATGGTTCAGGATTTTTAAAGTAAGCTTCTGTTATTTGGGGAAAAGCAGTTAATATCTTAACCTGTGTAGATAGTTCCTTTGCTGTCTTCATTTAATAAAAATTCTAATGTTGATGAAGTTGCAAATTTCTCTTTATGGGCTTTGACGTATGATAATACAAAAAAAAAAAAAGTTTATTTTTCCCTATTCATTTAATGCATCAAAAGAAACAGCACATATTTTTATGCATTTCCCAACTTGACTCACAGCGATAGAGAAATAAATTTGATGCATAAAGCCAGATAATCAAGGTCTTTATATTCAGTAGGAGTCAAAACTACTACCATCAGTGAACTTGTGGCACATGTTTTTCTCTTTCATGTATTTAAGTAATTATATGATTAGGATAGGGGTGGGACTTCATGAATTATACTTTACTTCACCCCTTGAAAATGCATAGAAACCTGAGATATGTATGTATGTATGTATGTATGTATGTATGTATGTATGTATGTATGTATGTATGTATGTATGTATGTATGTATGTATAAGAAATCATATAAATATATAAGAAATCATTGCTATATAAATCATTCGGGGGAAAATCTGATTAGTTTAAAAATGTAAAAAGGGAATCGGCAGGCCACATATTAAAGAAGACAAGAACTCAGAATTGCCAGGGAAACACTTGATCAATGAGTCACCACTTAAAATTTTTAAAAAGAACCTATGTGTAAAAGGCTGTACTTGTCTGGCTACTTAATTTTGATGTGGCCTTATAATAAATGAACAAAAATGAGCACCACTAGCTCAGCTCAGCTGTGAATTTCTTCCTGACCCAGGAAGATGATTTCCAACAGCCTTGCTTCCTTGCTCTGATATCGCTCTATTGATTTAGATTTAAATGTCTCTTTCCTATGGGGAGGCTATAATTCAGAGTGTAGCAGAAAGAGGTGATGATAATGATCGCTTTGACCCCAGACATCTCTCTTAGCCTGGTCTCTCAGATACTGGAATGTGGGTAAACTAATGATGGAAGGTGAGAAAAATGTGAGGAGGGAACGGGCTTGTTATCAACCCGGAGAGACAGAAGTAAAAGGAGGAAGTAGAAGGAGGAGAGGAGAAAAAAATGGAATAACAACTGTGACGTAATAGAGAGTATGTTTTTGGGCTTTTAGCCGAACTAATTCTCACTTTCAGTTTGTCTCATCTCTTCCTCCCTCTCATCATCTCCCTCTTTGGCTGGTGCCTTTTTAACAAGGCAGTCTGTGTCCAAACCCTCCTCTAGTGCTACCCCTCCCGACCAAGTCCCTTTTGGCTGCACCCTGTATCTCTTCCCCTCCTTTTCTGTTTTGGGGAAATAAAGGTCCACACAGTTGCAGCATTGATGGTCCGCACTAAGAGTTCTCCACTACAAAAGGGCTCCAGCTTCCCCCGAGTCAGGCCTGCGTTGAATGGGAGCCTCGGGGGTGTGGATGAGAAGCATAGGCTGGAAGAGGCCACCCTGCACAGAGCCACATAAAGGGCCAGTATGCCAAGCTCACGATGAGAGAGACATACACCTATTTATTCCTCTCTTTCTTAACCTACCAAAGATTTTAGATTAGTTTTAAAAACTTTGGGAATGGTCTTAAACCTCAGATCAGTGACTCTCTTTTTCCAGCTCAGAGGCCACAGCATGTCTCGAGTACAGACTGATCTGACAGGACGAGGGTGGGAGAGATAAAGAGCACAAGAAAGCCTCTTCATGGCAGCCTGAATACAGAAAGCCATTTACCAACCACCAGTCCTTGTTTCCGGGAAAGGAGAAAATAAAGAACTGGGGCGATGAAAGTGAATTATTTCTGGTTACTAGTTCCATATTACTGAATATAACATGATAGTATAATTAAACAAGAAAATGGTTAAAAAGAATTTATGCATGAGCCCCCGGTTCTTGCTGGCCTCATCGGGAATTAATAATTAAAGGAAATATCAAGCTGCTTCAAATGGCAACAAAACCATCAGATGTTCCAGGAGCTCGGTCCCCGATATTGGACAACTTCAAACTGAATAAAAACACTCCGGCAAAAAACGCTGACAATGTTACCTTAGGGGAGATTGTTAAAAACTTAAATTTGCATGTACAGGCTTGTAAAGGTCTGACATGGTTCTAGAAATTACTTGATTACAAAAATCCTCCAGGAAAAACCTCTGACTTGATGCTTTGTTTAATTCAAACTACTCTTTATCAATGGTCACATATTTGATGGGGAACCATTACTATGGTAACCTAACATGCTTATGTATACATTAACAAGCATATAGGCGAAAAAACATGGAGAAAAGACATAAGGTGCCATAAATTTGAGATTGATCAAAAGAAAAACAAAAAATTTCTTAAGGACAACACAGTTTCACTAACTGAGTTAGTGTTGCATAAAAATAAGTTGCCATCAGAACCTTTGCAGACAGATGCTTTTTGATTCTTGAAATGACATTCCCCATGGCTATTTAATATTTGAGAAACAAGCAGGACATATAATAATGCACACAACAGATTTGACGCTATCTCAGAGAGCAGATCGGTCCTGGTATAAAAAGGGCAACTAGGATTATAACAATGTATCCAGCCAACAAGGCAAGCCAATTCATAATATTGGATTCATGAGAACAAGAGAAGATTTTAGAAATATATTTGTGTAAACATTTTAAACTCTGTTTAAAATGTAATAATCGTAGAATATTCCATTCCAATTTTGATTAGTGCGTAAATTTTTTGGTATTTATTCTTGTCTACATCGAAGACGATCCAAATTCAAAGAAAAAAAAACGTGGAAAATTCTCGTATTTTGTGTTTTCACAAAAAAGGACAAGAACTCATAAAACGCAAACTATGTTTCAAAAAATTGCATAATTATGGATGAATCTATATATTCATCCATGAATATCAAGATTTTAAATTTTTAAATACAGGTGATCAAATGCAGCTCAGAGTTGTTGAAAACCACTGTATGGACCTGAAGTTTAGGGCCAATGAAAGCTTTCCAGACTCCAGTCTCCGTGTTTTGCCGGTGCTAATGCACAGAGTGTTGTTGGCCTGCCCAACAAGAGTCTTTCTTAGCCAACTTGGTCAACACACTTGGCCAGCACTTTAACTACTTCTTTTCATACATCAAAAAAGTAATATTTTATACAAAGATAAAGCTTGAAGCACTCCCTTTAATTATAGGCCTCATAATAATAATCTATATTTATTTTACCAGATGATGTCAAATGCTCACAGCAGCTGCCTGGCCTTTCGCAAGAAAGACTTTACTTGAACAAGGAACATTTGGACACTTTAATACCTAATCTGAGATATTCAGAAATATGAATAGATGTACTTATACATATCCAACTCAGAAAATCTATTATGCACTCAGATCCTTTCAAAGTACTGAAAAAATATTTTTCAAAAAACACATTCAGTACAATATTTGATAGCTGTAGAGTCAGAGCGGTGTCCTTGGTTGTACAACATGTAAGACATACATTAAGCAGCTTTTACCTGCACTGTGTTGGTATGGTTTGGAGAAAGGTAGCTGTACAATTTCGAAGAGAGAGACTTGTGCATACTGTACAGCTGTGCACACACACGCCGAGCCGCTCTTTTGGAAAATGTGGCTTTCGTGCAGCAAAGGCACGAGAAAAGACAAGCAACCAACAAAATGTCAAGAGGAAAAATCTGTGCTGCACAAACACCAAAGCTCATCTGACACATATTTGAGCCTCTAAAGCCCAGATCTGTTGCTGACAGACAAGAGCTTGTTATGGTAGGCAGGGATGAAAAACAAGATACTTAAAGTCAGATCCTACGGCGCACGTGGCAGCTGCCGGCCATCCTGCATGTGACTTCAGGGCTGCTTAATCTGATTGTGTGATGCGTGTTGGTGGTCAGACGAAACAATTCGAAGGGCTCCGGTGAATGTCAGTCCTGGCAGCAACTACAAATGAGCAGTTTACATATGTATGACCCCTGGCACCCAAGTGCCACTCAATCAATCACATGTCAGTAAGGTAGTTGCTGAGTTTTAGCTATGTGGCTTTCTTTTACTTCTACTTCTCACCTCTTACAGCTCTCCTTTTGCTGAATCTCTGTCATGTTTCACTTCTTCCCCCTCTTGGCATCTTGCTCTGTTCTCCGTACCGTCCTCTGTTTTCCTTCTCCACCTCCCTACCTAACGACCCATTCTCTTCTCACCATCTCACAGCAGCATCTTCCCTTTCACATAATAGCACAGACAGAATGCTCAAAGACACTGAAATGCTTTTACATGAAGGGGAGCTTTGCATCTCACAGCTGGTGCGGAGGCGGGCCTGCTTGCTTCCACAGGAGGAATGGGAGAAACTGGTGTTTGAGAGTCACAACTGTGAGGTTAAGCAACACTTTGGTTCCACTTGAATGCATGTACACAGTGGGAAGATTTTCATTAAGAACACTGTGCCTTAAAGAAGAGTGTGATATTCAAATGTAATGCATATATGTGCAGACGTGGACACGTTAGCTTGAGAGTTGAGTAAAATAATCCTTCATTTGTGCTGAAAAGTGATTTTATTAGCAGCAATTGAGCAGGGTATGTCTGAATTCATTTAAAATGTAATGGAGTAAGCAAATACAATTGCTAAAAGAAAATAATTAATTAATCCTTGAATTATGTTTCTCATATTTCAATGTTTACACCAGCTATTCAGCTAATTTAAATGGAACCAAAATGCTACTAGATAATGTAGTATCATTGTGGTCATTGATACTATGCACTGGGAAAACAAACTTAAGACACAGAAAGGAAAAATCAATATAGAGGATCCTGCAAGCAGTGTTTGGTCTAAACAGCATGATTTCACTTATACTCTCTTTTCAAGTAAGAAAATATAATGCCATACTGGCAATCCTCAAGAGACTGGACACAGCACCCACTAATGTGATTCACAGGAAGATAAACATGGCACTCGTCTGCAAAGAACGGAGGAAATGCTATGTTTCAGAAAACAGTGACAGGCAGCATCATGTAGTGCTTGCACATACTTGTGGTACATCCATCCGAGTTTAGCAGAGGCAGAGGTCCAATCAGTAATGCTGACACATAAACTTTTTATGCCCATTTTGATAAGTCAGAAAATGCAAGTGTTGGAATAGGGAAGCCATTGAAAACCACTGAGATGGGACTCCAAAGTCACTTTCATAAGTCCCTGGAAGAAGACTCATGGCTTCACTATTGACAGAGACACTAAAATACCGCTTAGAATTAGCAAAAATTGTGAGAGATAAAGAGTGCTCAGTTTTGTTTTGTGACTAGATCTGACAACATTAAAATTTGCAGGGTACAGTGAAGCCTCCAGACTACCAAGACGTGCTGAATTAAAACATACTGCTCAGTCCAGTGTCAGCAAGCTCAGCATCGGCTGCAGGTCATGGATCCTCCAGCAAGATAACTACCCAACACATGCAGCTGAATTCACACAAGAACTGCTAAGATAGAAACACTGGAATATTCTTAAGAAGTCCATCCAGATCTGAATCTTAGTAGCATCTCTGGAAAGATCAGAAAATTTCAGTATCGATAATGGAGAAACAAGGAGAAATCAGCTGCCGAATAGAATTGTACAATTTCCAATGTGAGCAGTGACTCTCCAAGAACTCAAAAGTAACATTTTTGATTGCAAAGTCCTGAAGCGCTACCAGGTGATAACAATATTTGGTGTTAAATGTGGTTACTGAATGGAAAAAACTTTCTAAACCCTACAAGTAAAGTTGTATTAACTTGCACAGTAGACAGTGATTGTTGCAAAAGATCAAAATAATAAATCAGGATACCATGTTTTTAGACAATAAAATTCTTTTTTTTTTTAAATTCTATGAATAATTCTATGAAATATTACATTGAATCAACAGCCAAAAGGTAGAGTCTGATTTATGTTAAATGTGGAATATGTGGATATAGATATATAGATCTATATATATA
>CAEFZX010027136.1:0-23839 GCA_903066825.1 Alfaro cultratus
GATGGATGGATGGATGGATGGATGGATGGATGGATGGATGGATGGATGGATGGATGGATGGATGGATGGATGGATGACCTTAATGTAAAAGTACAAAACAGAATTGGGATTACTGAAACACAAAAGAAATCTGATTTTAATTTCAGAATTCTGACTTCCTTTCACACAAAAAAAATCCCTGAAATACAACATGTTCCTTCACGAAGGTTAGTTCTCTTTTTGTACAGCTCGAATCTCTGTTGTTGAAGCTGGCTGCAGGTATCCATCTGTAATAAAGTCAGAGGTTATTGAAAAAAGCCTGAATTCTGAGATTAAAGTAATTTTTTTCAGTGGCCCTAATCTCCATTAGACAGTCCGACAGTGCATTAGGTGGAATTGGAAAAGTAAAGCTGAGTGTCATCAATGAAAATTTATTTATTTGTGAAATATGTGGCCAAGAGGGAGCATGTAAATAATGAATAAAAAGTCCCATAAAAAGCATCCTAGGGCACACTTGCAGAAATGAGAAACAACATTGAAGAATGGGATTTAAACTTGATAAACTGAGAAAGGCCTGAAAGATATGAGGTAAACCAGGCAAGACGAGTATGACATGTCGATAGATGCTAAGCTGTTCAGAAAGATATTATGCTGCACTGAGATCAAGAAGCATGAGAATGGTGAGAAGCCCATAATCAGCTGCCATCAAAAGGTCAATGGTGATCTTTAACAAAGTTGTTTCTGTATTGTCGTGGGGGTGGAAACAAGACTGAAATTGTTCATAAATATTATGCTTGCTGGGGTGGGACTGGAGCTGGGAGGCAACAACTTTTTCAATGATTTTTTTATATAAAAGGAAGGTTAGATATTGGGTGAATATTTTCAGAAATGATTAAGATCTGAACGTGTCATTAAACAGGAGGAACCAGCAAGGATTAACTGAGAATGAGTTGTATATATACTGGGGAGGTTGATTACTGAACAAGAGAGATGAAGTGAATGAACAATTCCAGTGCTTAATGGGTGATAGTGGTTATGAGAGAAACCAATGAGGGGAAACATGCTTTAACTAACATTATGAGGAGAGGATCAAGCTGGCAGGTGAAGATTTTTTTTTTTGTTTTTGTTTTTTTTGAAAGATATTTGACACATCAATTATGGAAGGAAGAGTGAAACTTGAAAATAACTGACAGGCGGTCAACTTCAGAGTCAGTAGCTCCTACAGGGCTAAGTTGTCGGTGGCTATCAGAGATTTTGACAGTGAAAAAAGACATGAGAGAGTTGCAAAAGTCAGCAGAGTACATATGGGGGAGAATGAGTCAGGAGGCTCTGTAATTTTGGTGAACATAGAAGAAACAGAAACTTGACGTTCCTGGGGCCCAGTGAGTTTCTACTTCTCTGTTTCTGATAAGACGCTGATTTAATAAAATTTGATTTTCAACCACCTCTGTTTTGTACTGGAGATTAGATCATGGTTGTCCTCTAATTTCCTCAAGAAAGCAGTTTTACTCATTACACAGCCTCCATTTTAACCAAACCTCAGAGTTTTTTTTCCTGTCATCAGGAATATAGACTCTCTTCCCTGTCACAACTGAAAACACACCTGTACTAACTGGCATATTCATTTTAATATAGATTTAAAGGGGCAGTATTATTAGAAGTCAACTTTTTTGAGCTTTACGTCATAGTGTAATGTTATTCCACATCAAAAACATACCTGGAGTCCTGCTGTGATTCTTCCATGCTTGTTTGAGAAATCCTGTACTTTCCAGTGGCAACCATTCAGCTGTGCAAAACATCAGAGTGGACCAACCTCCTCCTCAGAGCTTTTCCATTACAGCGCACCCCTCAGCTCCCTCCGACTAGTCAGCAGCAATTAGCAAACACCTGGTGGAACTGTGCATCTGCTGAGCTCATTGAACAAGCTACTTCTCAGTGCAATGCTGGTCTAAACATTGCTAAGGGGTTAATAAAGGAAAGAGTTGGTGGAGTTTTAGAAAGAGCAGTTTTTTATAAGACAGAGGCCCAATTTTATGGCGCTAAATTACAAAGTCAAATTTCTTAAGTCATATTTGATATATATAATTTTTATTGCAAGTCAAGGTAACATAGCCTCTTGATTATGCTATAAAATGCCACTATGAGGCTGAAAAACATAATACTGCCACTTAATCTGTTGTAGTATCTTGTTTACTGACTTGCTTTTTAGATCATTGGAGTCTTTTTTTTCATTCATTTGTTCTTTTTTGAAAGATAACCTTGTATTTTAGAAAGCCACCCTCAAATAAAATGCACTATTGTTATTAACAACTAGGTGTTGGTTCCCATATTAATACATCTTGTCTTTTTTTGTTTGTATTTTTTATTATTTGTTTGTTTCAGTCCCATTGTTATTTACATATAATTATGCTCAACAAGCTGAACTACACTGCAGAATATTAGGTATCATTTAAGAAATATTTTTATGCACAACATATTTACAAGACCTAACACCAATCACCGAACAGACCCAACATGAAGTGAACCTGATATAATTGCGAAATGATCAAATTCAAGGTTGTACAAACTGCATTATTTGTATGGCGAAGTTAATGAATACATTACTGATTTTCAATAGGCTCCATATCAAGACAAAGGTCATTAGCCCAGACATAAGCATCCATCAGTATTGAGTTGAATTATCAGCTTATTGATGTGGGGATAGCATAATGAGCACAGGTCCTTGTGGAAAACTGAGAAGCCAACATCTGTGGCTAATAATAGAGCACAAGGACAGCCACACAGTATCAGTGGAAATTTTAAAAAAAAAAAAAAAAAAAAAAAAAGGACTCAGTTTTTAGCCAATAAAAATGCAGATTTCCAAAAATAACAGGGTTGGTGTGGGATCCATTAGAATTCCAAAAATGGGTCCATGAAATATTCCTGCAGATGATTTGAAAGGTAAAGCTGAGTTTAAGGACACGACCGCAGCTGGTGTGACTTGCTGGATGCTCCACAGACACTGGGGAAATTAGTGGAGATGGTGCTGCCAGAGTTTCATCTGAATCACAGTGGAAACACGTCTCAATTACAGCAGCCCCACAGTCCATTGTGATGACTTATGTACTTAACGATATCCTGCGAGTAAGGCAATGGTAGCATTTGAAAAGTTATCAATGATGAGAAATATGTTGGGAGATAAAAACATGCATTTAGCTATAACACTATTTTATTTTAAAACAGTATTATTGGCTTTAAAATCATAAAGCTAAAAAGAAAACTAAAAGCTTTAATTTATCATGCCTGACTTAAAGTATTGTTTCATATGAAAGAATGAGAGAAGAAAACATGTTTTCTATTGTTTTACTTTGCTCTAAATTAAATTTATTCCTTCACTCCAGAGGAGTAGCCTTCTTTCCTACAGGGAGACTGGATTCAATGACTGTGAACGTCTGCATGTGGGAAATCAGTGACAGAGTGAAAGAGTAGGGAATGATAGCACCAGGATTATAAGAAGCTGGCAAAGGTGGCAGAGATTGGTCCAAAACCCAGCAGCATGCGATGATCTGCTGAGTCGCTAACAAAGCCCTAAATGATTTCTCTCGAGGAGGTGATCTCCAGCTGAAGCAGGTGACTAAAAAAAGAAAGTACTCCCTCTCTGTATTAATTATACTCCTTGGTTTTTATGGTTCTTTGTTGGTTTCTTCTGTTTTACTATCCAGCTCTCCCTGTGCCTCAACTGTAAGTGTTCCTTGTTTTATTATCATTAAACTCCTCTCATTGTCTTGTCTGCTAGTAAAATCATCTCCAGAACAGACCGTGCAATGTTTAAAGAAATTGCACAAACACCAAGAGCCCTATCTGAGACTCTATCCTCCTTCAGATTTCATGTTAAAAATGTAAGTATATGACAGGACAAGCTAAAGTCAAAACTGGAGATGTTTCTCTTAAAATGCCAGGAGAATGTTGCCATTTCTTGAAACATAAAATAGCTGCATTTGAATGTACCATAAGGATTAAGGAGGAATGTCCTTTGGGCAGAGGAGAATAAAATAGTTTTCTACAATGGATAGGGCCAAATTTGAAAAATAAAAGCCATATCCCTATGTTATGTTAAAGTCAGTGGTGGAGGGTTGATGATTTGGGCTTGTTTTAATGCCATGGAACTTTTGAACATTGACCAAGTCAACTGCAAACCCTGCATAACTCAAGCTTGTGCAAAATTGACTTGTGCAAAAAGACAGTGATCCCAAACACAGCCGGAAATCTCAAACAGAATGACTGAAAAAGACAAGTGTCGCTGTGCATCAATGGCCATATCAAAGTTTTACTTTGAACCCAGTTGTAGGACTTTAGTGGGTCAAAATATATTTGCAACAATGCTCTGAACACTCCTTCAGATAAAAAATATCTGCTTCAAGTTATTGGTCCTGTAAGCTTCTAAATATGAAAGTTAGATACTGAAGCTTTTCACACAGCTTTTCCACTTGTAGAAAAAAATAAATCCTTGTAGATTGTATTGAATTTTCAGTTTAATCCCCAAACTGGATAACAAAAAACATTAACAGGAAGTTTGCTAGAAGGAACATAAAGGTGGGTGACTATTTTCCTCAGCGATACGTATTTAAACAGTAAGCAGAAAACTAACTTAAACCAAAACTTACTCTAAACATTTTCAAGTAGGAAAGTTTTGAGCTTAGTCTTAAAAGCTGAAAAGATTTTGCAGTTTGGACCATTGCAGGAAGTTGAGTCCACAATTGATCAATCTGAAAGCTGCTTAGCAATCTGCTATCAAATACTCTAGCAACCATAAGTATACTTGCCAAGTGAAGAGCAAAGAGCTCTGTTGGGATAATATCCAACTTTAAGGTCTTTGAAATAAGCTGAAGTTTGATTATTAACAGCTTTAATAACAGCTTTTTTTTGCAGGCAAAAAAAATTTGACTGAATCCTACATTTTACAGTTTGCCCAAGAAAATAGCATAAAGTGAAAGAAATATTTTATTTTTCTGATCAGAACTCTTGCCGTCATATTTTAGATCGGGTAAAAAAATAATATGTATTTTAGATAACTTAATTATGGACTAGTACAATTTGGTATCCTCTCTGTAACCTCTGTGGATTGTTTCACTTGCAGGATTGTGTAGAAAGGATGACTCCATATGTTGGAAACGTAAAATGCTGATGTCACGGAGTGAGAAAACTCCAGCAGTGAGGTAAGTCGATTTAAACACACTGACTTGTTCACAATCCAGAACTCAATGGCCACTGCAGGCAGGCGCGGCAGAACAGATGCAGAATCTGAGGGTGCAGGTACATGAAATGAGATTCAGAGCCAAAAACAAGGTAGCTCACATTGTAGATGGGAAGTAGGCAATAGATAAGTTACACAATTAAGGACTTGGACCCCTCTAACCCTGTGACAAGGACAATGAAACAATCTGCAGTGCGTGAGAGCAGAGCAGGAGTTTGTAAAGGCAGCAACATAGGTGAGAGCAATCAGCAGCCAGCAGGAGAGGAAGGGGAGGGCAGAGAAACACAGAAGTCAGGCTAGAAAGAAAATAATGCAAATTTATTTATTTTTTCTTTACACCAAACATTTGAAAACTGCTGTACATATATATTCAGCTCCTATTATTCTGATACACTTAAAATAAATCATTTGTAAACAATTGCCTTCAGGACTCACATAATTGTGTGTAATTAAAATCTCAGCATAAAAACACTTTTTCTGTGAAGGCCTCAAAGCTTTGCAGCAGAACATTAGTTAGTAAACAGCATCATAAAGACTAAGGAACAATAAAATGCATTAAAATGTTTGGCTGTAGGGCGACAAAACTTGGAACCACTACAAGGGGTTTTAATACTTCTATCAGACTCTGTAAGTTAGAACATTCAACTGTTTCTGTCAGCATCACAAGTAGACTTTATTCATATACAACAAATGTAAAATGTAACATTTAGGACAGAAAATCACATCAAAGACAAGAATGACAGACACACATCAGGACATGATGGCAGATGGGTAAAGAGAGGGATCTGCAAATTTTAAAAAGAGCATTTCCTCCCCACATGATCCAGTTCCAAAACAAAGAGCAGCATGACGTGCATCAATCAACCAAAGCCCTGCAGCAACAATGTCACTCATCTGCACTGTGCAACTGTTTCATCGCTAAATGGTGCTGCAGCCTCAACACCAGGCTTTGTAATCCCAGTGCTCAGCACTGATACATGCAAGTTTGAATTATTCTCTCTTAACAACGACAAAGTAGCTATGTGCCCAGAAAGTAACTGCATTCCACTCTGGTCACTAATTACAGCCAAAGGGGGAAATGGGGCAGGAGGATGAAGAGGGTAACACTCAGTTTCTAAGCCACTGAAAAATACAGGCCTATTTATTACAATAAGTATAAAAAAGAACAGCAGCACATTACAAATCACTGCAGGGGAGATTTCTTTCAGTGGATTAAAAAGAGGGTGCTCCTCATTTCATTTTCCATTTAGTTACCATATCATATTGGCCACATCTCTGTGGAGGAAGCTGAGGGATTTGTTTGGATAATGATACAAATATGCAAATCCAGTCAGCATGCTCATTATTCTGACCACGGTAACAGACGGCACACACTTGGCATCTTCTCTGTAACCTCTGTGGAAGTGTCCAGAGGCATGGTCTGCTGCATTAATATATATTACTTTACACTAAAGAGTCACGCTGCTTGTAACACGGCGGTTTAGCTCACAACATCAGGATCTTCTGCTCCCATCTGGCTTGACAGTCCTGCCAAGTGAATGTGCACCAAAACTGCAGCTTAACCTGGACAATTCAGACCACTATTTATGTGGATGTAGGAGGAATTTATAGTAATCCCATGAAGCATCTGCAGGTACTCCAGCTGTGAAGAAAAAGCACAGGTCTGCTGTCTGACAGCCCTAAGTGACATGCATTGATCAGAGAGTCACGTCAGATGGGATTCAAGTGTGTAATTCACCATGCCACTCTGTGTTTTTACTTCAGCAGCTGTCGGTTGTGCTGCAGGGGGTTTGGCACAGGAGAAAACAGGGAGGTTGTCTCAACAAATACTTATGATGCAGTTCAAAAGGGGCTGGGTGAATGGAAAGACCTGACAACTACAAAGTTTCATATTGAAAGAGAACAGAAAAAGATGAAACAACTCAAAAATTTATTCTTATTCAATTTTTTTCCTTTCCATCTTGCTGAATTCTGATTCAATAAGATTGTGGAGGTGAAAATCCAAGGAAACCTCATAATGTCCAGCAACAATCTCTATAGTTTGGTTTAGAGCAGTGAAAGGTGTAAAGTATTTTTATCTGTGGAGATCTTTCTGTTATTTTCCTATATAAAAAAAAACACAATACAGAATTGTGAAGTGGACAGAAACTGATGCTGGGTTTACAACTTTTTTTATTTATTTGTTTTAACAAAATAAAATCTGAAAAGTGTGGCATAGATTTGTGTTTATCTCTCCTGAGTCAATACTACAGGGAGCCACTTTTTGCTGTAATTGCATCAGCAAAACCTTTGGAGAAAGCCTCTACTTGCCTTTCACTTTGTGGCATATATAAATCCTTAAAAAAATAAACATATACCAATTTAAGTGAATACTTTTAAATAGATTTTTATATTTATGGCACATTATTAACCTCTCCTGCAGTTTCCCAATTAAATCCCTGAACTCTTTCAGCTGATTTCCTTCAATGCAGAGGAGCAGCAGCTCTCCTTGAAGCTCCCTCAAGATGCCAGACTAATTAGAAAGTAGATTATTTCACATAAGCTCTAGTACTTTTTGTTCTCAAAACATATGCTTTTGCCTAATGCAAATTCCTGCATTTTTACTTTCAATAAACTCAAATCATGCAGCACATGTGGACACCCCCATTACAATAATACTCTGTATTTATGATTTTAACATTTTTTTTGATGAAATTAATATAGCAATCCTGACTTTATTCCAATAAAAAATTTTAATTTTATCTGAACTTTTAGGAGAATCTTTTGCAACAATCTCACCCATCCCATTGATATTCTCTCTGCTGCCTTTAGGGTATATTTCTAGGATGCATAATTCTTATTTCTGATGTCTTGCAAATGTAACATCTTTTCTTGAACCAGCCTGTGCTGAACTCTCTAATGGGCTATTAAAATCTGAACAAAACCCAAGTTGTTCTTTTTTCTTTTATATTTTCATCCAGTTTAGAAAATGGAGTCTGTTCATTAATTCTTTGAGCACTCTTGAACCTTTGCTCCATAAAAACGTGCTCCTGTCAGATGTCTGTGGGATGATCTGCATGACAGCTCTTTCAAGCTGTGGAAGTACAGCAGGAATGTTGTCAAGTTGAGCCTTTTCCAGCTGAGTGTGATTACCAAAATGAGATTCAAAGATGTGAGAGAAATTATTCACATTTTTTTTTCATCTTTTGACAGTTAGAGGATGGGATCTTTTAACTGGCATGAAGAAGCATCTGCACATAACTCGGCCTTTCCATGTCGATTTCCAGATAAATTTGAAGATTTCGCTGCTCACTTTTGAAGTGTTAAATTGATTGGTGCCATCTGACTACACATGTTTTCCAGAGATTCACACTGCAGCCAAATCACTGGTATTAACTAACCAGTTGCTTTTCTTTAAAGTATGGAGGAGTTGATGCATTTCTTCTGTTGACGTAAACAGGCTATGATTTTAATATGAATGAAGAATGGATGGGTCAAGCACTGGAAAGTAAAGGTTTTGTGAGAGGGGTAAAATGTCACACAATTTTTATATATGCAAATATCGGTACAAACCAACATTTCTTCTCGCACCAATAAGATTATGTAATAAGATTGAAAGGTAGGTTTTGAATTCACAGATGTATAAAACTAACAAGAAGCTCGAGAGACATTCAGCACAAATGTGCTACACATTAAAGTCAAATGAAAACAAATACAGATACTTTTTACAATTAAGCTGCGATGGACTGGCGATCTGTCCAGGGTGTATCCTGCCTCTCGCCTGAAACATTCGCTGGAATGTTTCAGGCTAGAAACATTTCAGCGAATGAGGTTGGGAGCACTTCTCCCAACCTTTGCTAAGAATAAGGGTGTACAGAAAATGGATGGAAGGATGTTACAATTGAGAATACTGTTTGTTTTTTTATTATTAAGAGAAAAAAGAATAACTAGCTGTATCAATGTAAGTCTATGTTCCCAGCAGCCTGTTTGATGGCAGTTTGAGTTGCCTGTTTCCAATCTTTTCACCCATTTGTGCCACCACTTCCATATGTGGGACTGAATCTGGAAGGTGAAACATTAATTAGATTCAGACCACAAAATCTGAATCTGAAACTCAACAGAGGTGAACACAATCTAAGGATCAAAAATATACATATTCAATAGTAATAAAGAGAAATAACAATAAACAAATAAAGCAATGAAAGTAGAAAACCAACAAAGAAATTATCAAAACAGAAACCCAAATGAAATTCAAATTTCTAACACCAAAGGATCACAACAAATTCAGGTTTCTTAATTTCCAGTCACCATAAGAGCATATATCCCCATCCCACTGCCACTGCCAATGTGTGTAATTTAAGGCTGAAAAAGCTGCTATGTTGTTCACCACTTGGGACTAAATTTAAAGACCCATTTAAAGCTCCAAAACTGCCACCCTAATCATTGTAAACAGCTTATGGGTCATGTTTCACAAAGGATTGGTGGCCCAAGCAGCAGCAGGGGGCACAGATTAGCAAGAAGACATTTCTATGAAGAAAATCACAGAGCAAACTAATCATGGCTCACGCACTCTGCTTAGTGAAGATCTGCTAAACAGAGCAAACAAGACATCTGTAGAGACTAATTTGAGTTTTTTTCTGAGCCAAAGAACCTGTTGGTTTACTGAACATTAAAGCATGAGGGCATCCAGCTGAGCAGTCAGTGTCAAAGTGTTTACAGGGACAGAAGAAAGCATCAGGAATCACATTGGCTACACATTTCTCCTATGCTTCATCCTTAATTTTATCCCTTTTTAACTTTAACAACAAAATTGAATTCTTCCACACTAATCTATCTCATTTTCTTCCTTTGACATTCCTTTAACCCTCCATCTCCTCTCCCCTCTCTGTGTCTTTACTTATCAGAGTCCTGCTGAGTGAAACAAGGATCAGAAAGAAAGGAAATTCAGAGGCTTCACTGTAATGTCAGCATTCACTCTGCCTCTTGATACAAGATTTTTCAGATCTAATCATCTGCATATTTTAACATGCATGCTAAATTTTAGAGTTAGCAATGGAGATAAAAACACAGTAAGAAAACCTGTTAGAGGCTAAAAGAGACTTCAAACTGTAGCAGAGGTTAGCCATTCATCAGGATAATAATTTTAAAATATGGATCCAGAGTTGCATGGAGTGCTTTTAAATTGTATTTACATGTGTTAGACTGACTTAGTCGAAGTCCAGCCTTAAATCTGATCTGAGCTGGAGCTATTTTGCAAAGAAGGAACAAAACGTTCTGTGCAAATCCAGTGGAGATATAACCATAAAGATTGACAACAAATAGTAACTGAGTTGTTCTACTAAATATCCATAGAGCAGGGCTGAACATAAATACACACCAAGTCATACTTTAAGACAATTTAAAATGAATGTTGTACTAAATCGCCACAGATACTTTAATTTTTTTTATTTCATAATTAATGCAAGTCTGTGTTGTGTGACTGTAAGCAGATTACAGTGCCTGAGCCTTGGAGGAATTTCTGACTATATGATAAACGGTAACATCAGTTATAATGAACAGAAAATGGAAAACAGTTGCGTTGGCTAATTAAATGTAGCCACAGGCTTTTATGATGTTTATCAAACCCCTTCTCTCTTGAACAATTTAATTCTTAAGCTCATCTGATGAATAGCCAGGCATTCCTAAATAAACCACAACTTAATGATACAGTCACATCACAGTGATTACTGTTTGTTAATGGGATGCGCTTAAAAGCCAAACTGATTTCAAAAGTTTCATATGACATAATCCTCTAAGTAGGTTGATTAAAGTTTTAGTGTTATGCAACTTTGTAATAGGAAACATATTAGGAGTATTCTGTAAAGTTATTGCGCACGAATTATGAAAAATAATGAATGAAGTGAGTTTTAATTTAATTCATGTTCACAATCAAACAAAAACAATGAGAGTATAGGTGCAGATTTAACAGCTTTATCGGGATTTCACCTCTGGGACCTCCTCAGTTACTGGCTTCATGAAACTGTTCTCTAAATGGTTATGCTGAAAAGGAAGAAATCTATTTTTTTATTATCCATTTCCCTAATTTATCATATAATTACAAAATAATCCAATTCAGGACTACAGGCAGGGCCCCAGAGTCATCATTAACCTGTGCACACATGATTGTCCAGTTAATTTTCTTTCATTTCATATCAGCTGATAACTCAGTTGACACATTTCTAATCATGTAATTTCCAAATTATAAACAGGTCATCATGAATAAGCTGCAGTGGCCTGGCTGCCTGTCCTGCTTTCTCAGCCTTACTACATTGCTATCATCCTGGTTTCCTTCATTAGGCTTTCTAATTAGAAGGACACAGACGACCAGAACAAAATAGTTGTATTACGATCCATAGATGTTTCCAGTTATTTTCCAACTTAATCATTTCTGTACTGTTTGTTTTCTTATATCTTGACATTTTAGCTAGGTCAATTGCTCTTATTACTTGTCTCATTAGATTAGTATTTCTACTTGCTGTTTATTTTAGGTTCAGGTTCTTTCCCCCTTCTCTTTCTCTTGGCTTTTATTTTTCCCTCACTCTCAGCCTACTTGCTCCCTTTCCCAGCTGTTAATCATTTCCTTATTTGCTCCTTCCTGCTGCTTTCCCCAGCTGCCCCCACTCTCCTGTTTTTATCTCTTTTGGTTTCTTTGTCATTTTCACTCCCTCCACAGTAGATTTTACCTTTACAGTTACATTACTCTCCACAGGCTCATTCAGTCATTCCCATGGTTCCTTGCATTTTCCCTCCATATCCTCCAGAGTTATCTTCTGTACGTTTCTTATTTTTATTAAAAAGATCTTTTAGTCCACACTTTTCAGCACTTGGCTCTTCCATAACGTGTTCAAATATGACAAGTTGAGTTTTTAACTGTAGGGTTCATGCCTGAGAACACAGCAGAGGTGTTTATCAATAAATATGCTAAATATCATCCAGTTGATGGATTTTACTGAAGAAAAACGAAAGGTTCTGCCAAAATCATAAGGATCATGAAGAAGGTTTAGCATCCACCTTTGAATGTTTTAACATTTGCCTCCAAACAAACTTTGATGCAATGTCTTGGGATTTATGTGATAGAAGAACTATTTGTGATTTTGATCATTTTTTTAACAGATAAAAATGAAAAGTGTAGTCACTCCTTTGTGGAAGCAGATTTTATTACTATTATAGCTATAATAAAAGTTTAAGGCATTTCCACAAGCTTTGCACATTTATAGATTAAAACCTCTGCTTCTCAGCTCATGCTGAGTTTGATTGGATTGGGAATATCTCTGTACATGATGCTTTAAGTCTTGAGAAGATTATCCTCTACTTCTCCTATGCTGTTAGTGAATATACTTTGATCTAAACATTGTAGCTCTGGCTGTATGTTCAAGGTTGTTGCTCTGCTGGAGGATGAACTTCTGCCCCAGTCTCAAGCCTTTTCAGCCTCTGCTTCCATTACTATACTATATTCAGCTCTGTCTGTCTTCCCATCACCTCTGACCAGCTTCTCTGTCCCTGCTGAGAAAAGGCATCAACACAGCATGACGCACTCATCACCGTGCTTCCCCATGGGGATTGTGTGTTCAGAGTGATGTGCAGTATTAGTTTTCCATCACACATGGTGTTTTGCATGTAGGCCAAAAAGTTTCATTTTGGTCTCATCTGACCCAAACAGTTTCTGCCATATGTTTGCTGCGTCCTGTGGCTTGTGGTTCACAGCAAATAGGACATTTTGTGGCTTTCTTTCTCCAAAGTCTAAAGTATGAATGAGATTGAAATTTAGTTTTCAAAAATTG
Source organism: Alfaro cultratus (assembly GCA_903066825.1). Classification (NCBI taxonomy): domain Eukaryota; kingdom Metazoa; phylum Chordata; class Actinopteri; order Cyprinodontiformes; family Poeciliidae; genus Alfaro; species Alfaro cultratus. The sequence goes on from CAEFZX010027136.1 coordinate 13,012, forward strand.
AAGTAGTTGAATAGACTTTTTGCTGAAAGAGTTTTTATAATTAATGATTAACAGTTGGACTTTTGCTTGCCTATAGTCCTCATAACAGATCATAATAGTGGACACCCGGTTTTGAGAGAGCTATGGATTCGAGCAAATAGATAAAGTCTGCAAGTACTTGAGACCCCCTTTAAAAATGCTTATTTTACTAAGTTCAATTACCAATATTGACTTAAAGTTTTACCACAATATTTTGTGTTGCCATTGTGATAATAACAACTATTTATTACCCTTTTTTAAGTAACTGCATGGCTGTGACTGCCTGGCACAACAATCAGAGCCCCACAAGCACACCCACTTATTATGCGCTTTTTTAGAACACAAGTCATATAAAAAAAGTGTTAGTGTGTCCACGTTAGTGATACAAATATCTGTGTTTAGTCACATTTTCAAATATATTGATATTTATTGATACACCTTTACTGAAGAATAGATAACAATCTCGACAGTACTGTCAGTTTTAAGGGTTTTTAAGCATCATTAATGGGATTTTATCGTGACATAGATAAATCATAATCTTATAATCATTAGAAAGTTATCTTGATAAATAATAAACAATACAATAAATGCCCACCAATACACCAAATATATCTTAAAATGCATTAATGCGCAGAGTGGAAACTGTTTTAACATAACCGTCGAAGCTAACATCCACAGTCTTCCTTATTTCCACTCTTTGAGGGACAGCCAATCAGCAACAAGAAAAATAAATGGTCCTCCTGGAATACCTGCATTGTAAATGTATTACGTCAATGTATTTCAGCTTCCAAAGCTGCCTTTTCTTCAAGTACTTTAAATATGATCTATGCAACAAATTATCTGGAGTTATATTACTCAGAAAAACTCTCTAACAATGAACAGTGAAGAGGTGGTGGTCCACTGTACATTATGTCAGTGTTCCTAAGTGAGCAAATGCAAACAGACAAAGGATCATCAAAGGAATTGGATTTTTTGAGGAACTAACTCCACTGATTCAAAGTGAACACCAAAAATGTCTAGGTCAGAAAAAAGAAAAACCCCTCAGATTATCATAACAATGCCAAGGGAGGAACATAAAATACCAAATCCTCTGATAGCTACAGGAAGGTTTTCAAAGAATCATTTGCTAAATAAATGAAACAACGACCTTTATAAAACAGAAAAAGCAACACAAGTTTAATTTGGCTGACTTGAGGACTCAGATTGTGATCAGATCTGAAAACTGTGACAAATCCCCTCCTGTGTGACAAAATATCTTACTACCATTAGCCGGAACTCAGAGGATGCACTTCAGGTTATTTACGACCGGCACAGGTGACTGAGGTAAAACACGGTAATGATCATGGTGTCACTTTTACTAGTTTATATCAAACAGCTCGTATTTCATCACTGCCGGCCACTGATGGCTCAATTCCAGCAGCAAAAAATACAATCAGAGCCAACATTGACCAGCTGTCTGACTGAAAAATATAGTGTTTATGAGACGGAGGGCATGAGGTTCTCGGGCGATGCTGAGGAGTAACTCAGTCAAAGAATTTACAGAATTTTCATCAGGAGCAGAAAGTCGTTAAAGAGAAAAAGATAAACGTATTATGTTGCAGCTTGTGAACATCCCCCCATTCCCTGAATGCAAACATGCCTGGGGTTTGTGTGACACCGTACACGCCTTTTTCTGCTGAGTAGGATCTGCATGGCACAGTTGCTCGCCCGTCAACCCCAATCAGAGTGACTGTTCAGTCAGAACTGAGTTTTCAGGCTTACTGGTGTATAAAATTCATTTACTTCACACCTCTTTCCAGACTTCATCTTAAATCAGTGGCCATTCAGCACTGATCAGAGGACTCCTGACATGCAGTCGCCTGCAGCACACTCGACAGAGAACTCGCCGCTCAAGAGAAAAAATATTGGCAGAATTAAATGTAGGTTTAGTAGAATGAGATGTACCTCGACTGTTATCTTTGGAAGAGATCTGCACAATGGCACAAGTGTTTGTGTGTCTGTGCTGCAGCAGGGAGTGGTGAATGAAAACAGTCTGTTTTTAGCTTGTGCACATAAAACCATACAATGATCTACTTATTAATATCTGTTTTAGGTTTACTTATTTGAATTTGGGCTGTACAGTGGCTGAATCTCTAATGATCTGTGCAAGCTATTTGGAGCTTTTTCTTGAAAATGTGTTTTACGGTTCCCTCTTAGGTAAGCAATGCATGACAATCAATCAATCTTTCCAAAAATTGACAACACCTGTTGTGCTTCATACATAAAGATTTTTCAGAGTGACATGTTAGAGAAACAAGCTTCTTCCACAAACAAATTGCCATCATTTTGTCCAGGCAAGATTTTAAAAAGATCCTCCATGCCTTTCTTACATCGCTCTCTAATTGTTGCAATTCATTGTATTTCAGGGAGAGACGGTCTGCCCTCTTTTGCCTTCTGTTTGGCCAAAATGCAGCTGCTCATCTTCAAATTCACACAGACAAGAAAACATCACATCTGTACAGACTGCTTTTCACCTGATCCCTGTGTTCTACAGAATTGATTTTAAAATTATTTTATTTGTTTTTGTTGTTGTGTTGCCTAGTATTGTTTTATCTATTTCAGCTACTATTTTTGCTTCTTTTCTTGATGTGCTCAACTTGTTTTCAACACTGAAAATTGTGGTATGATAACTTGAAGATATTTGTGATGGGTCTCAGCAAGTTATAAAACAAAGAAAAAGACATTTAAAAATCTACAAGGAAAGCAAAAATAATTATGAATGTGATTCTTGTCATTTCATATTTTAGTAATAAATATGCTTTATAGAGGGCTTGCTATGAGTTATAGTCTGATCTGTGGTGACTAAAAATAAAAAATACATTCACAGGTGGACTTTTTTTTAAGTTTATACTGACAAATGTAGAAGATCTGGGTAAATGTCAGAAAACTGAAAACAGGTAATTAATGGGTTTTTCAACAGAAAGCCTATTCCATTCAGTTTAGTCTATTTGTATAAAATTCACAGCATGTCATTCCAAGGTATCTTACAAAAAATCTATCCAGTTATACATCCATTCAGCTGATTGTAGAAATCAAACAATGTAGTCAAAATAGTTAACGAGACATAAAATCAACCTGCTTCATGGCAATATTAGTCCACAGACCAAAATCTTATAGAAAATCTGTTTAGAAAGCTAAAGAAAAGTGAATATTAGAGCCAATATAGAACTTTTTTCAATCTAGAGAGATTTTGTGAAGCAGAATAATCAAATATTAGTCTCTCATTAGGGCTCAACCTTGTGAAATGTTATAGGACAAGATTCAGTGCTGCCCAATTAGCAAAAAAGAAGTTATACAAAGTATTGACAACAGTGTCATGATCAATGGGACTTTGAGTTTAGTTTGGCTGTGAGTTATTCCTTCCTTTTGTTATTTAGCTCTCTGGGTTTCTTTGATTAACAAGGAAACAAGAATACAATGAAGAACAGTTATTTTCCCTTTGTGGTGTTTTCCTGGTTTCTTAGTTTATCTCAGTCAGCCTTACTCAGTTGCTCCAGTTCAAGCTCTCCCTTAGCTGCAGCACATTCAGTTAATTAGACTCAGTTTCTTGTTCCACTAATTACTCCTCCCAGTATATACACTCTATCACTCTTCTTGGTTTTTTCCTTTTTTCTTCATGGATTTTGTTGTCTGTCTCGCTCTAGATTTTTCTGTGAGTCGCACCATTACCATTAGTTTGTTTTCCTGAGGTACTTCCTGCTGGCTTCTTCTGTTATTCACACCAACGTCCTTTTGCCTCCTTGTTATTCCTGCTTTCAATCAGTTTATCTCTTTAACATCCATCTCATTATGATCATGCCTGCAATTGGGACCAATCCAACAACAAACCTTGGGGATCGGGCGTACCAGTTATTGTGCCATCAGTTATTAGATTAGATTGTTTATCTCCCACTGAATAAATGCTCATAAATTAAAGTTTTTTTTCCAAGATGTTCTAACGTGAGCTCATACAACTGTTATAAAAGATAAATTCTCCACTTTCGAGACTTTGCAGAGATTCTTAATGACAGTTGCCATCGAATTTTGATCACATATAGTTTTGTTAAAGCCTGTTGCAGTGACAAAACTGATAAGATAGAAATTGAGTGGATAATATAAAGGAAAGCAAGTTTACCAATGTGCAAAAGCAGCGTCCTGCAGTCGGTATTAGCATACAGAGCTTGGATTTTGATGGTATCCCGGCATACCAGTTTTCCACTCCCTTTTTCTCTCTTTTAAATGCTCTACCCCTTACAAAGAGTCAGAAGTACACTTTTTTGTGTCAAGTAGCTCAGCTTTGTTGATTATGATTCTATTTTTGTAAAAGTAAAGTGTAAAACATCCAAAGAGGTGAACACTTGTTATGGGCACTGTATTCATGCAAAGTTTATTTATTTAATTGGGGGTGGGGAGTCATATTTCACTTATCCGCGCTTCAAAACTATTTGGTAGACCATATTCAAATTACAGCTGTGTCTGGGCATAAAACTTTATTTTCCCCTTTTACAACACAGTTAGAAACCCACACATGTTCTGAGAGTCATGAATAATTCTCCGACCACTTTTGTTTTAAAAAATGTTTCAAACAAAAGACCAAAATGCCTTCATCAGTATTTTTTTTTTCAATACTTATTTCACTGTTTCATCAAGGACTCGCTGATTTAGCTTAAGTTGCAATATACAGCCATCCGGTAGCAGCTAATATAAATGTTAGCCTTACATTACACAATATACTGTATAAGACTAGTCTTGCCAATTTGCCAGATGCAGGCTTTTGTAAAAATGTCCCTGTCATTCTATCATCAAAAGGACAAAAAACATTAAAACATTATCTGTATAGTTGAACCCAAATTCAAACTCAATGGGAAAATGCTGGTAAATATGTTGACACAGGAAAAAGTTTGAAAAAATACAGAACCACAGCTTTGGTAAAACAGGCTAATAGGGTTTTTAGTTTAGGTGTGATAATTATCTGTAAACACAACCACTCCTCAGCATCTTCAGAGTTATAGTCCAAGCCATAAAATACAGCCTCCGTCTTCAACGAACATTTCTAATTAAAACACTATCAGAGGAGTTCTTTCCTCCATCTAACTGTGGGGTTATTTCCTAGATTTGTTGCAGGTCAGATTGTCTCACTGGCTTTTGTAATGTAACTTGCTATCTTTTAGTTTCAGAATTGATGATATCTATTAATGGTCTTAATACGTCACTGCAGATAATGTAACCCCTTATGATGCAGCTTACTTATTTTACTTCAGCACAGCTGCTTTGTGCAGCTGCAAGGTCTGTTGAAGCAGTGGCAAAGAATTTACAACCAGGAAGGTCTTCAAGTAATAACAAAACCTAGTGTTTAAGTTACTTTCCTCTGGTCATCTTCATGTTTTTTCAAGAAAACAACAATATTTCAGTACAGAGATTGAAGGATTAGGTCTATATAGTCTTACATGTTTTGGACTAGAGATTAACTCTGCAGCTAAAAAAAGTACATTTACTAATAATCATCTAATAACAGGAATAGCAATGGAGATTTTCAAACTCTTTCACTATAGTTACTGTAGATAAATGATTAATAATAGGTCAAAACACATATTTCACTGGTCACCACAAATTTTGCAAGATGGTACCGTATTATTTTTGTCTTGTTTTTAATAGGAAATTTTGTTAGTTTTGTTTTGCAGATCATAGATATATTTTTTGCAATAAAAAACATCTGTCTTACTTTTAACTTGTATATTTTTATAATGTTGAGAAAGATTTGCCCCCTTTTTAAGACAACAGCAGAAGGGGCTGATTGAGTCGGTCAGTGGAAAGTTGATTGACACATGACTCTCCTGCAAGTGCAGCTTGTGCACACTCATACCTTTGAGGAGCAGTTGCAATGCACTATGGGATTTGCAGTGTGATTGAGAGCATTTCAACCAGCTGGTGGTGTAAGGATTTGAGTTTTTTTATGTGTTTATTTTGAGTTTCTGTGTCTCTGAGTCTCTGTGTTGTCCTGTCCCCCCTTGATCATTCCCAGGTTTGTCTCGTTTCCGTGATTACCTTCTGTATATTTAATGTCACCTCTGTTTCTGCATCCTCGTCGTATGTGTCTATTCTGTGCCGTTGTCCAATCGTTTCCTCCTGTTGCTACCGGCATTGAGCCCTGGCTTTCCGCTCAGCCGTGCTGCCTCGTTGTTGGAATTGTTTTGGATTATTTTCATCATTAAACATTCATCATTTCACTTCATTCTGGGTCTACAGCGTTTGCCTCACCACCACACCCGCACTTCTTGACAGGTGTGGTATTTAAGCAAACACTCATTCACCAGACTTTTCCCTTCCACAAAACCTTCCAATAATTTGTTTGGATAAACATCTTTGTATAAGTTGTCAGTGAATTGCTGTCGGCTGAGAATTTCTAAAACCATTTCCCTTTATTGTGTAAGTCAAAGCATATTATTTCTGGGCTGAGAATTATTTCTTGTGTTGATATTATGAAATACTTGTACTTTTTGAGAAACTGGGCTTCTGTTTTCAATAGATGCAAGTTATAAACATCAAAATGATCAGGAAAAAAAATATATATATCACTGTATGTGTCTGTGTGGAATTTTGACTCTTTGTAACAACCTACAAAGGTTTGATTTTCATTTCTTCCAGAAAATATTTGATTACAAGTCTTAATATGTACACACTTGGGTCTCTTGCTTTTGCTCAAAAGGCTCAGAGCACTGACTCCCTGACAATTAGTCTGGCAACACTCCATAATCCAATCAAAAGGCATCCGTAATAACTTGTGGGATAGTAATTACGGTGACGCATATCACCAACACCAAAGTTTCCCTCCTGTGTACTCAGGTTCATTAATGGAGCTCAGTGGTTGCCACAGACAAATATATTTCAAACTGAACTGGGACACTGTTAAAAATGATCAAACAACTCCTTCAGGGACTGAAAACTCATGTTATGAACCGAAACAGAAACAAATTCCTGAGCTCTGATCCACATATAACACTCCATGATTCAGCCGCTAGTGTTGTGCAGAGGGTAAGGCCGCTTCTGTTGTTCCTCTGACAGAGACATACGGTCTATAAAAAGCATATTGATTGAACAGAATAAAACCTCCTTACATCTGTATCACTCCTCATCATGCCACTGCCCTTGAGGGTCAACACAGTGTCTTTGGTAATTGAAGGTACCTGCCAAACACTTACAGTGAAGGACAAAACCCATTTGGCCAAGATGGCTGATAAATGCACCTAATGTCTTTGCTATTCAGATGCAGTCTGCAGGACAGAGGATTGTGTATAAAGCCTAAGGCAACGGAAATATTGGTCTTCTCAGGTCAGCTCTGACAAATCTCTGAACCCAGGCGGGTTTAAACTTAGAGGAAAAATGAAACAGCGAGCAGCAAATGTGGAGAAAGGCACAATGAAAATAACCCATATCAATAACATTGACTGAGATGATGCCTCACGAAAAACAGGGCTTCAGAAATAACAAAAAGAACCATTTGACAAAGTTTTTTTAACTCCTAAAGCATGGCCAGATACCTAAATAGCTACAGAGACACTTGATGTTCACTTTCTGTTACTTATTTTTATTTTAGCTGGAGTAGTAAAAATAAAGAAGTGAAAAAAGCTGCTGGTGTAGCTATATACTATGTGGTCTCTTGGGAATATTTGAGTTATTACAGCTGTTTAAAAAGTCCAAAAGTACATCTGAAAGTAATGAAAACTTTGCATCATTAGCGGTACAATGCAAAATTACAGTGCTTTTCTTAAATATTAATACCCCTTGAGCCTTTTCTTCACATTTTGTCATACAACAATCACAAACTTTAATGTTTTACTTTGGGATTTTGGTCAGCAAATACGGTACAAAGTAAATCGTAGAACCACCATTTATCACAATATGAGTTACAGGCATTTTGTGGTATGCTTCAAAACTGAAAGTTTTCTCCACATTTTCTTGGCAAACTAGGGCAACCTCCGTCAGATTGGACTAGAAACATCTACCACCCAAAAAATGTTCAAGCCTTCTTTAAATTCTGTTAGGTTTTAGAGCCAGGCCACTGTATCACCTGAATATGGTTTGACCTAAACTCTCTGAGGTACAAGAGCTCTATGTTTGTGTTTGCTAAAGGAAGTTGTACGTGTGGAAAACAGAAGTGCAGTACTAGCAGATGATATTGCATAATTTTATTTTATTTTTTTAGTGAAAACTTCTTATTTACCCTGGTGGTCATTCTGTCTAATATCACTATTTTGCTACTGTGTTATCTATCACAGAAAGTCACGTTAAATAACTTAAAGTTTTTGGTTATGTGACAGAATGTGAAAAATATTAGTACTTTAGGAAAGTAGTGCACATCTATTTTATACAAACAGTTCAAAAAGTGCCTAACTGTGTCACATTCTTATCATTGTTCTGCACTTCAATATCTTAATGAAACCTGCATGGCTGGACCTTCCAAATAAAGTTATCGTGTTGAATAATCAGTTCACTTGCTCCCCCATTTTTATCAGTATGTAGTATTACTCCAAGATCACAAGGCTTAATAAATGAGAGAGGGTTTTATCTGCAATCCAGAGGCAGTGATTGCAAGATTAGATTGTTTATTCGGTTTCACAGTGTAGGCTTAGAGCTGGTCTAGCAGGGGAAACAATCTTTGTAATTTGAAATAAAAAGAGTTCTCAACTTTAAATGAAAATTTTCATCAATGCAAATGAAATAGGCCAAGCAACGGAATGTGATTTCTACCACTGAGGCCTGCTATCAATATTTAATAAGCTGTTGAATGAAGAGATTAAAGAAAAGGACATAATCAGATAATGATGGACTTGTAAAACTGAGTAATAATTTATTCATTTCCAACAATTTTAGAATTCACACAGGAAAATATTACAAATTTGTTATGAAAATTACCTAAAATACCTTTTAGGTAATTGAAATTGTCAAAGGACTCAGGGACTGAAATGTTTGCTGAATGTTAGTGAAAAGGGGGGATGAGGTGATGATATGACTGAGTCACATGCAGTGCGGAGTGAGGTTCTAGAGCAGGGGTGGGCATTCCTGGTCCTCGGGGGCCGGTGTCCTGCAACTCTTAGATGTCACCCTGGTCCAACACACTTGAATCCAGAGTCCTGCTAATGACCTCATTATTTGACTCAGCTGTGTTGAAGTAGAGGTACACCTAAAAGTTGCAGGAGACCGGCCCTCGAGGCCTGGAGTTGCCCACCCCTGTTCTAGAGCCAGCAAGATCAGTCAAGCAGTTTAATGATATGCAGAGATGCTGACATGACATAACTAGAAGTCCTGTGGTGCAGCTGGCACTAACCTATCCAATCTAAATTATTTAATGTATGAATTTGTGCATTTTCAGAACCTCTAAAACTTGAAAACGTCTCTGACTTTGCCAGGTCCGTTCACATTTACGCTTGGAATAACAAAAAACAAACTTTTTGCTGCCTTATTTATGACCACTGGGCTCAAATTGAAATGTTTATATACTTTAGTGCTTTGTTGGCACAGCATGGATCATGGAGAAAGTACATTTCAGTTCATGCTTGAGATCTTTGTAACTTAAGATGTTCAAGAATTCCAAGTTGAGCTTACAATGGATCAAAAAGTATTTACAGTTCTTCTCTTGTCCCATAATTTATGTTACAGCCTATTTCCAAATTGTTTTAAATTAATATCTTTCCTCAAAATTCTGCACAGAAATACCTCACTACAGTATGACAATGTGGAAGAAAGTTTTTGACAGTTTAGCAAATTTATTAAAAACAGAAAACCAAGAAATTACATTTAAGTAAATATTCTTTGGTTAATATCCACCTATGGCAGCAATTACAGCCACTGGTCTTTTTGAATATAATGCCACAAGCTCAGTACACCTGTCTTTTGGTAGTTTCTCTCATTCTTATTTGTAGTATTTCTGAAGCTCCATCAGTTTGCTTTCGAGATGTCTGTGCAGATATTTTCAAATCTAAATCTCTAAAATCAGATGAGGTGATTACAGATAAGTAAGCAGTTTGCAGCAGGTTAGCCATGCCTTCCAGCAGAGATCCTCTATTCAAGGAAAGATGTTTCACATACAAACTTTCCTTGTGTGGGTGTTAGTTTGTTTCACATACAAGCAAACACACAGTACAGATTGGAACAGGGACAAATCTAAAGCATGATAGATAGTTCTGGAGGAATAGAGTTGGACTCACTATATCTGTAAACTTTTCAGGAGGGGATTGGTAGAAGTTTAAAACTTCATTAAATACTCTCTCATACGTTAATAAAATATATTTATTTTATATAAATTAATTTCTGTAAAATGCTAGTGTTAACACTTATGTGAACTGCCAAATTAGCTTTTTATTTAAAAATTCTCTAGCAATATTCAGACATATTCAGTTGGACTCTTTTGAGGCTGTGAAGACAAGTAAATTTCTTTCTTTTGATATTACATTTTTAAAAATTTAACTCAGAGTTTATTGCAATTTTTTCTTGAAAAGGGGAGTGTTTTTATTTTAACCCGTTTAATCCCAATTTTTTTTTCCTGCAAAATAAATGCATGCATTTCAATCCTTGGACCTTCCTAACAATATTTATGAATTATTACATTTTATGTTGGTTATGTTAGTGAAAATGTAGGTTTTATACTTGGCAACAATTGTTGCCGGTGGGAAACTGCATAGTCTAAATTACACAAATCTGACCTATTTATACATAGTGAAAAATCATGACATGCATAACTTATTATAACAAAGAATGGCTACAAGAGTGTTCAGAAATATTTTAGATACATAAA
>CAEFZX010027140.1:0-80990 GCA_903066825.1 Alfaro cultratus
TTTTGCAGTGTAAAGCTCACCTCCAGGCTTGGTGCATGCTCTAGTGTTTTTGCAGTGTAAAGCTCACCTCCAGGCTTGGTGCAGGCTCCCAGCAGGTTGACCACATTCAGGTGGTTACCGATGTGGATCAGGATCTTTAACTCCGACATCAGAGCTTTACGCTCATTCGATGAAGCGCCATCTGCAAAAACAGACAATTTCAGTAAATATCATTACTCCGGTTTCTTTAACCTTGTTTAGATGGATCTCTTGAAAACCTTCCTAAAAATGTTTTTTTTAGAAGAGAAACAGACAACCTCCATGGCATCAACAATGAGAATAATATAATAATCTATATACATTTCTTTTAATATTTTATTTTTAACAATTCTCCCTACCATTTTAACTATAGTAATTTTATGATTTTCCAAGTTTTTAAGTACAATTTAACAGATTTATGTTTATAAGTTACAGTTTTCAATCTTCATTTATCACATTTTTACCAACATTGTTTTTCACTTTCTGTTTGCAACTTGTTTACTTTAATCTGTATTTTTATGAAGATTAAAACAAAAGTTTCTGAATGCTTGAGAGCTTGAAGATTAAATTTGTCTATAGTTTCATGGATTCTGTACAGTCTGAAATAGATATGTTTGCAATTTGCAAGTATGAAGACAAAACTGTGATAAAAAACTAAGATAAATAAAGGATACATTCTTACCGGATTTATAAAGCGGCTCTTAATAGAGCTAATCACAACTTAAACAAATAAATCCAGACAAAAATAAGATAAGCATGTGTGCTAAGATTACATATCTGACTGCGGTAAATTTAAACAATAACAATGTCTTCAAATATACAAATCAAGACTTTTAGTCTGCTGCTTTGGCCAACATCAGATTTATGAGACGAAAGCAGCCATGCAGTCTGAAGTCACAAAGCTGCTGCTTCCCATTAAATCTGACCTGCGTCCACTTTTCCTCTCAGAGTCTGTGATTTATCCTCAGACATGATTCACAAAGATAAGACAGCAGACAATAAGTGCAGCTGAGAGACGTAATGTTGGTGTTTGATATTCACTTTCTGGTCTATTGGTTAATTCTTAAGTAATAAAACTGACAAAAAAAAGTATTTAGCTGCCTGTTTAATGCCTTTTAACTTTGATGCAGATGTAACTCACTGGAAATATTTGAAAAAGTAAAGAACATTTATAATACTTTAAACCACAACTAAACCAGTGACAAGTTTCCAAAGACCAGAATAAGAAAGTTTGAAGATTTGTTGATAGTTTTGCTCTCATTTCTTGCACTTTTGAACTTTTCTTCACCTGCAGATGTGAAGGACGCTTACTCAAGCCCAACATTAGCTGCAAGGTTAGAGGTCTTAGCCTTTAGCGCTGCCTCCCTCTGCAACAAACACATCTCTAATTCTTTGCTTTGAACTATTAAGTCGCACAAACACCAATTGCACATGTTTTTTTGAGAAGAGAAATTCATTTGGTTGCTCACTTAACCCAAGGAACTGATGTTTTTCCAGTTTTCTCTTTACTCACAGCTTGTTTTTAATCTTTATTCCTACCTTTAAGCATTTTTACTGCAACAGTCTTGCACGTTGAGAGCTTGTCAATCCCAAAAGCAGATGCCTCGACGACCTTTCCAAAAGCTCCGTGGCCGAGAGTTTTACCTGAAAAAGAAATCAAATACGCCAGAAGAGGATTTAAATCAGACTCCCTGGGGATAAATAACCAAGCATTCAAAGAAAAACAAAAGTTAAGGTTGCAGAAAACATACGGAGGATTTGATATTCTAGTGTTTAGAGGTTAATTTATGGTGCACTTAAGCCGGGGCGACAGTGCAGGTCAGTGTTAAGTGATGACTCAACTGTGCAGCTGCAGAGCGATGCGACACCTCTGCCATCTATCTTAACGTCACTCACGATGAACAACTTCTACAATTACCTCTTACCCCTTCATAATGTTTCTTCCTGACAGATCATCTCAAACAAATAAATCTGTTAGAAGTAAAAGAACTAAACTTTGTGTGTGTTACGGTTATTTTTTTGTTGATAAATAACGTGGCTGTGTTAAATATGTGAACATGCAATATGAAAAAATCTAATCTTACCAAGTATTTTTGGTATTATTTCTAGTGCAAATGCCAACTCAGAAGTAACTTTTCAGCACAATAGGAGTTTGTTTTCAGTCAATAACTCCTTAATGTTGATGTAAAAATATTAGATTATTTCACTTATAATAACACATTCTTCCCATGTTATAAGTGAAATAATCTGCCGGAGGAGCTAACACTTTTTCATCGATATTAAGGAATTATTGACTTAAACAATTGTATATATTTTGCTGAATATAAGTTACTTTTGTCTTATTTAAAGTGGACTAAGATATTTGAACTAAAAACTAGACAAAACTACTTGGAAATCTACAGACAGGGGTGTCCAAAGTTTTTGTCACATTGGCTAAAAGCGTCAGCTCAAATGTTATAAGTGACAAAAAATCTGCCATCAGAATTAATTAATAATATAAATGTTCTGAATAAAACTTATAAGCCTGTTGCTTTCAATTATGTTCAGAACTAAAAAACCTTTTGAAGTTTATTTTAGCATATTTTGACACATAATCAGTATTCTTTTGGTTGGGAAAAATGATAAATTCATGACCATAAATGCATTATGTATCAATTACGATGCAAAAACAAATCAGAGACTGTGTTAAGGTAATTTGTAATTTGTAATTTGTATTTATTTTTTGTTACTGCAGCTCACCGAGACGCAGGCGGTCACGAGGAAACTCCCATTTGCTGCTGTCATACTGAAGAAGATCGTTCTGCTCATCAAGAGGATACTCATCAGGATCGATGATGATAGACGGACCCATCTTATAGTGTGCTGGCTGCTGAAAAGGAAACAGAAGAATCAGAACTATTATCTATAGTTTTTATTATCATCTAGTTTTGTTGAATAAATCGTTTGAGCAAGAAGACACTTCACTTTAAATTAGCTACTTAAATTATTGTTTCAATTTGCAGGAACTAAATTTCTGATCTGATAATGAATTTTATTAAGCATCACAATGAATTAAAAACATTTAAAAAACATTTAGTGTGAACATTATGTGCTTTAAAATAAACATTTGCCTTAATAAAACACAAGAGTCAGATCAATGTAACACACTTCCATCTCAGGGTATAAAAACATGCCGCTAAGCATTCTGGGAAATAGTTCCCACTCCTGTATTTTTCTTATATCAGTTTTTTAATGCTAACCTAAAAACTCTAGTTTACTCAACTCTGGGAGGTTTGAGAATATTAATAAATGTTAACCCAACTCGCTACTGTAAGTTTATCTTTCACAAACTCACATTTAGGCTCAAAATCTAAAACTGGCTAAATTTATTTGACTTAAAGAGCAGAAGACAGCAGACACAACTAAATGACACAACTCAGAGGTTTTACAGTGTAACTATAACTGCTGATGATGTGTGTTGACTATTAATTGTTCCTCTTTAGGCCCAATTACTTTAGTTTTATTTCTGTTTAGTGCTCTGCTCAGCACTTACATAAGTTCTTAGTTAATAGTCTCTTACATCTTAGGTTTCATTTTGAGCTATAAGTCAGAAAAAAAGGCTGAGACGTACTGTTTCCACATGACTCAGCTGAACCTAAACATTTAGAAATCCAGCTAAATGTATCATTCAGGGTTAAATTGTGTCACAACCAACATGGGTTGGTGATGTCTGTGTATCAAACTGGTTTCCATTTAGAGGAAGAATCGACTTCCACAGAATGGAAGCTGCACCACTCTTACCTTCCTCAGCTTTCGGATGAACAGGATGAGCATAATCCAGAGGAACGTGGCAGCAGCTCCGGTGCAAACCAAAATTATGACCTCGACGTTTGACTTGCTTTCATCTCCTGGAAAGAGAAGAGCTGTCGTCAGCTGCCTGGACGCTCTGCCGTGAAATCGGTGCACTCTTTTCGATTCGATTGTTAACAGGAAGTATTTGGAGAATTTACCATCAAAACCTAAACCGTCTGCTGCAAATTTACAAATAAAAATCGCAGTTGTTGCCTGTCGTCACCAAGGCTTTTATGTCAAGACATTCTTTCTCTGTTTTGTTTACTTGTTAATTTCCTTGACATTTTCTTGTGGATATACAGAAAAAAAAGGAGGTAGAATCACATTTTTGCGTGGAACAAACACACCGCATTTCTTCCAACGATTTTTCCTTCAAACGTTGTTTTTGAAGTAATTCGTTTAATCACTAACCGTTTATTTTCCAGTCTCTGACTAACATTCACACAGAAAGGACAACTATAAATCTTGATTAAAGAAAGACTGAACAGCTTAATCAGTTGCAGCGTTGTGCAAAATTACTTTTTTCCACATTTTGTTCACGATGCAACTACGTAATGGGATGTATTTATCTGGGACAAAGTAGAATATAATTGTGAAATAAGATGCTCATCTACGGACTGAAATGTCTAAAGACAATCTTTACAAAATTGGATGAATGAGATCCATTTTAAAATCTTAAAGCTGCAGTAACTTTTATAAGAAAAAATATTTTTTACATATTTGTTGAAACTGTCACTAAAGTGTGATAGTATAATATGAGACAAATAAACTGAGAAAAAAAAATAAATCAAGCTCCTGTGCCTTCTCCCAGTGCTAACTAGAAACAACCAATCAGAGCCAGGAGGCGGGTCTTAGCGCTGTCAATCATGCTTTGTGCTACGATAGAGCTTCAGCGGCGTCAGCATGAGTATCAATAATGGTGGATAAATGATTTTTCTGTATTGGTGAGTTGTTTCTCCGTCATCAGCACATTTAGCAGCACGTTCACAACATTGATTGACAGTGCTAAGACCCTCCTCCTGGCACTGACTGGTTGTTTTAACCGGAAGCTGTGCATTTCTTCAGACAGGACAAGTAGCTCAGGGAGGTGGTGGAGGATTATGACACTGTCACAACATAGTGACAGTTTTAACAAATATACATAAATATATTTTTATGTAAAAGTTACATATTGCAGCTTTAAGACCGATTCTTAACAGGATTTATGTCTGAACTTTGACTGGGCCATTCCAGCAGACAAAAATGCTTTGATTTAGACCTTTCCATTGCAGATCTGGCTGCATGTTTCGATCAGATTCTCATGTCTTGAGTATTTTGCTTTGTTTTTAGCTCCTCTAATTTACTCCCTGTCCCTGCTGATCACTAATGCTGAAACGATTAATCAGATTAACTGTGATGAGTCTATAATTGAAATAACAATCAACAAATTTAGTAATTGATTAATTGTTAACTGGAGTCTCTTCTCTTTGTTTGTTCTGTTTACAGTTCAGTTTTGTATACATGTTTTCTAGCCACAGGCTAATTTGCAAACCCAGGCCTTGGTTGGACAAGAAAAATATGAAAATATGTATCAGAGAAAGCTACGTATCCACAGCAGAGCAGGTTGGTACGTCAGTGTTTGCTGAAACAAATTTAGTTTTAGTTTCAGCCATCTTTTCACCTGGGAATTAAAGTCTCTTAGTTCTGTTACAATTTTTATTGCTTTTCCAGATATGAGGATCTCTGAATGAGAAGGAATCTTCACCAAATTACATCTCTGGAAATAATGAAGAGCCACTGCACTGAACCCCATTGAGAACCTCCTGGTTATTCCTCCAAATATTGATGCCTGAACTCTTCCTGAGTTAAAACATTAGTATTCTTGTTTCTAAATGAATATGAACTTGTTTTCTTTGCATTATTTGAGGTCTGAAAGCAAGGTATCTTTTTTGTCACTTAACTTTTTCACATTTTCTGCAAATAAATCCTAAATTTTTGCTTGGATTTTCGGAAGCATGTTGTCAGTAGTTCATAAAATAAAAGAACAATGTTCCTTTTACTCAAATATATACCTGTAAAGAGTGAAATCAGAGAAACTGATCATTTTAAATGGTCTCTTGATTTTTTCCAGAGCTGTATGTTTTATCTCCGTTAACTTCACCTCTAGTTACAACTCCTTTCTTCAAATCCTTCTGCTCACTAACTCCATGACAAGACATTTAAAAGTCAATTTTAAAAAAAGGAAATTTTTTCACATGAAAATGATCTTATAACATAAAAACAGTTTAGGCTGCTCTTAAATTCCTCAAAGTTAAGATGAGAATCCAGAATGACACCCAGATATTTAAACTCATCCACTTTTTGGATTTCTTGCTGATCAAAATTTACGCTGTATTGTAAAACACAGTGCAGCCTTTATGAGTCATTAGTGACACTCCACAGAGGTTATGTCCCCTGGAGAAACGCTCACAGCCAAAACCTTGATCATAAAACCCATGAAGGAATTCACTTGGCATTCCTGGCAGCTGCTAGTTTTCCGTCAGGGGCCATTTTTCCTCACTAAAGTCAGGCCAAAGCTATTTGCAGTGATGAAAAGAAAACAGGAGGCCAGAACGGCCTCTTTGATACCCTGGGATGTGGAGATAAAAAAAGAGAAAAGCAAAAAGCTCCGGCCTTGCTGCTTGGACTAATTGGTCTGTTTGATCTACTGAGCTGATGTTTTTCTCTCTGCGGAGAGACGGACTCACCCAGCACAGTGACGACGGCGCTCGTTTTGGCGAATCCCTCAGCGTTTTGGGCCACACACTCGTACCGGCCCTCGTCGTCTTTCTTCACCCTTTCGATGATGAGGGTGCCGTTTTCTCCCAGCGATACCCCTGCAACACAAAGCTTTAAGCTGATTGTGGTATTTTAATATGAAAAGCATGATTCCCTACACTCAGGATGTGCAGATGAAATGATTTCTGCATCTCACAAATACCACCACCAACAAAATTTGCATACTTTGATGCTTTATAGTTAAAAAAATGTAATAAAATTAGCATCATATGATTTTATGTGGCGTTATTCTGAAAATACCTGGACTCTCTTCCACTTCGACACCATTTTTGTACCACCGGATCAGCGGACGAGGAACCCCCGAAGCAAAGCAACCCAAGACCAGGGTGCTGCTGCTGTTCACGCCCTGATTGGTCAGATTCTGGCTGAGCAATGGCCGCTTCCGCTCTGCATCAAAATGAGCAGAAAACTGAATCAGAGCTGCAATTCATTTAGAGAAAACAACCTGTGCTGGAGTAAGCAACAGTATGGAAGTCCAAAAGTGCCAAAATTATCGGAATAAATCAGTTTGTCCTTGATTAGTTAAATGTGTCAATAGTCAATTAAAATAAACTAATTTAGAAATAGAAACAGTCTTTATTGGAGCCCAGTAAAAGGGAACTTTGGAGTAGCAGATATAAAGTTTCACACAAATAGTGAAAAGCAATATGCAGTATGAGAATAATGCATAGCTTAAATAAATGTTTATTTCATTCACAAAAATCATGTGCACCAATTCCAGTGTTTAATTATTACACTGTCCTGTTGCAACATATACTGAATTAATTTTATACATACTCAGAAGCAGTGGGCGGGGCTACCACTACTCTTGAAATACGATTGGACTGAAGCTGACATGCTGTTCAGGTCGACCAATCAGATGTTAAAGTTTACCTAACAAACTGTATTGAAAGTTTAAATTATTTCTTGGCACAGGAACCATAAAATAAATATAAATATGATTTAAACATTAAGTAGTACATTTCATGTATGTTTACTTAATTATATATTGAATTATTGACACATTAACTATTTTTATTCAAATTAAGATCCTGTCTTGTGGTACTTTATTTGACATAACACTCAGACAGGATGGAAATTTTGTTTCTTACCTATCAACTCCAAGGCGGCCATCTTGACTTTGTACTTTTTCGGTTTCTGCAGCTTGTATGCGTGGCACTGGTACCCTGCGGTGCTGCTTTTGGACACATTGCGCACATTGAGAGATATGGAAATGGAGTATCGGTCCACTCGGAGGTTGGATCCGTCGGTGGTGATTGTTTTATTCCTGGAGTCCAGCCACCACAGGCCTGTGTAGAGGTAACGGGTCGCCCTACAGGTCAGGGTGACGTCGTCTCCCTCTATGGCTGCTCGAGGTTCGATGGCGATTTCCTCCGGTTCATCTAAACAGAAGAAAACTTTGCATCATCTTCCTAAATCTTCCCCAGCTACAAATGTGTTCAGCCGTCAGAAGTATTATGCACTAGTCGTGCTCTTTAAACCATAAACCGCTTGTCAGAAGAGAAGGAATGTCAAATTTGAAGTTGTTTCCTGTTTAATCACCATTAATTGGAAGCACGTTGGCGAAAAGCGTGGCTGACGGCACTTCTGTGCTCCAACTGGAGCGAGACTGACTATGTAACCCACGGGAACCAGACTGTGCTTGTTTATTCAGTTTTGTTGGAAAGCAATCTCTGTTCTCTGAAGACAGATGTTATTACAATTGTCCTCTTCTCTTTTTTTTCTTTCTCCATCTTCCTCACCTCTGGAGGAGAGCCGGGTGCCTCCTGGGAATCGAATAACCCTGCAGATTATTCAATTTTTAAAAGGTTTTTCTGCTCATAAGGAGAAGTGATTTGCTCAAGTTTGATTAAAAAGCAAAAAAAGTGTTTTGCTTAATTCCAACACCTTATCCCTGCTGTTATTACATAACCGTTTCAATAGACAACCTTTTTGGGAACATTTGGAAACGCTCAGATGCACATGAAAAGTAAAGTCGCACTTGTGCACACAGGCTGAGAGAGAAAGAGAAATGACCTGCTGGCACCGGAGCAGGAATGCAGTTATTCATAGTTGTTTTTAAACGCGTGCCGTTACAGCGCCCCATATGGCTCAGGACACGTTCGCCTCTTTTCCCCCTTTCGGGCCGTTCAGCTACAGTGGAAGATGTTTTCAATTAATGCCCCCCTCTGGTCTCTTTATTGCACAACACAATCTGTGCATTCCTTTCCCGCTCTTGCAGTTCATTAAAGCGAGCACTGCAGTTCATTTGAAATAATCCAGCACTTTGCAATTAGTGCTGAAACTATTTCTGATCGATTTTTTTGAGCATCACTCACCATCAACGTAGAATGGGAGAGTCATGTGGAAAGTGCCGATTTTGTTCTGGGCCTGGCAGAGGTAAAGTCCAGACACACGAGCCTCTCTGATCACCAGGGTGCTCACAGTCTGCGAGACATGATTCAGATTAAAATCAATAATTAAACAGATTATCAGAATTATAAAGAATATTCTCTTTTACGCTTCTGTCACCAAGAAAGCTACAAGCTGTCATGTAGCAAATTATCCACCAACTTCAATATTTAGTTCACTTTTATTTACTTTACTCAGTTCAGTTTACTGTAGTTCACTTTACTTTAGTTCAGTTCCGTTTACTTTGGTTCAGTTCAATTTAAACTACTTTATTTCACTTTATTTCTGTTCAATTTAGTTCACTTTAGTTTAGTTCACTTATTTATGTCAAACATGTTCACATTCATAATTCCAATAGCATAATATATAATTAGATAATTATTTGTACAGTTATCTAAATATAAAAGTATAAATGTTCTTATTTTTTACACATTGTTCTTTATTTAAAGAAAAGAAAACAGAAAAATATAGTGTGATTTTGTATTCATGGAAGTAAAATGATACAAATAAAAATCTGAAAAATTTGCCGTGGTTTGGTATTTAGCCAATAAGGTGATATCACAAACTAGAATCCAGTGTAAGTATAAATCAGTACACTTTAGATCAACCAGTTAACCTGACATGTTGTAGGAAGGTGAGAGGAAGCCGGAGTACCCAGAGAGGATCCACCGATTCACAGGGAGATCATCAAAACTCCAACCAGTTTCTGTGTGATTTAATCTCAATATCAACACAGATTCTTCATTTCTAAATGCCACACATTTCCAGGGAATATTTCTAGATTTTCATTTTACGTTGAACATTTACCTAAACGCTGTCCAATCACTACTTGCCTGCATTGTCTATTTCAGTGTGCTGTACTTGTGCATTCATCAGAGTCCTGATGTTAATGAACGGATACATCTGGATTTTTAAAGCCCACTGAGTCACCCTCAAACCTTTGCTACAGGCCTAGAGCTGGGGCACAGTGTGTATTTCCTGGAAAGCAGCACTAATGACATACTCAATTTACAAAAAATACAACATTTTAATGGCTTAGATAGACAAAATAATAACTGCAGCTTGGATGAGAGCCAGATGACTGTGGGTTCTGTTTAACATTTTTGGGAACATCTGTTTTCTTTGGCATGCACTGAGCTACAATGAGGAGGATTGTCTGGTGTATGCTGGGTCATAACTTCCTGGACTGCCATTGTGTTCGCTCTCAGACTAAATTAACCCGATTCAGCCCCTTAAAACGTCCAGGCAGCACTGAAAGATTAAAGTCGGATCGTGTCGTCCAATCCATGCTGAAATGTCATCTGTAAAAACATGGTCTTATCGTATTATGTTACCCTCCGTGATGCAACCTGAGATTGAAAACATTCACACTCCTCAAGAGGTGACCTGCCCAGACGCACTGTGACCCGCATGCCCTCCGCCCCCAGGCCAACGTCTTCCCTCATACTGTGAGTTGGGCGAGCTTCGCCTTTCCACTGGGCCGCTCCGAGGCCCGGCCCCGACTGTGTTCTTATTCACGGGCCGGCACGATTTATGTGGGCTGACAGAGAGGAATTTGCTGCCAACAAATCCCTCGCTCTTTAAACCGCGGCTTGTTATCATTGACCCTCAGTCCTAACCCTCATAAAATACCAGCGACTGGCCACAAGCATGTATAAATTAGTTATGCCGCCCCATTTATGTCAAGGAAATATTAGAAGTGATGCACTGTGCATTTGATAAATTTACAGTTAATTAAAGGTGACCTATTATTCTTCCTTGAACAGGTTAGGCATGTTTTATGGGCTACACAAAACATGTTCATTATACTTTTTATTTTTTGAACAAAATCATTCTTAGACGATGAGGTTTCAGTCTGATCGGCTCTGCTTATTTTGAGTTCATTTCAGAATTAAATTAATTATACAACCATACATCTTTGAAAAGCAGAACTACACTGTAAAACATTTATTTGACACATTTAGTCATGTCTACTATCTCCTACTTTTTAAAATCAAATAAATTTAGTGATTTTAAGATTTTCAATCTAAATATGTGTTTGTGAAAAATAAACTTACAGTGATAAGTTGTGTTAACTTTTGTCAAACCTCCAAGAGTTGAATAAACTAAAGCTTTTAGGAAAGAAGAAAAAAACAGGAGTGGGAACTATTTCCCAGAATGCTTAGCGGCATGTTTTTGTAAAAGTGCGTTACATTGATCTGACTCTTGTGTTTTATTAAGGCAAATGTTTATTTTACTGCGTGAGGATAATGTCCTGATCACACTAAATGTTTTTGAGCAGAATTCATTGTGATGTTTAATAAAATTCATTATCAGATCAGAAATTTTATTCATGCAATTTGAAACAAGAATTTTAATTATTCTGAAGTAAATAAATAATTTTAACTTGATACCGTGAGTAAAAATAATAGAGAAATGTGGCTCTTTAACTGGGTGAAGACAGTTTTTTTCTTCCAGAATGTAAAATAATTATTTGGTTTAATTTGCAAAATTAAGTGAAAACTCACAATTCAAGATTAATTATTAATTAATTAAGAATTAATGTTATCAGAACTTGAAAACAATGTTTAGACAACTTGTGTTTTGTTTTTAAATCAACTTCATGGACGTTAATTTCTGATTGACTTAAATTGCATTTTCAAGGCAGCAGGTGGAATTTCATGTTCAAGTTAATATACCTTTAAATGTTTTACAGTGTAGTCTCTTGCACGACCAACAAGAAAGCAGCAAGAGGTTTCTGGATGTTAAGTCAAACACAAAACACTTGTCTTTTCAGCAGCCATTGTACAGCGCATGCAGCGGTAAAACCAGCATTTCACTAGTGGAACTTGTACTTTTTCATTTATATTAAGCAATTATTGACTTAAACCAGTATCTTGCTGAAGTCTTATTTCAAGTGCAATAAGACATTGTCACTAGAAACTAGACCAAAAATACTTGGTGAGATTTTGTGTTTTTGCAGTGAGGTTAGCTGACTGCTAGCCTCAGGTTGTTTAGAGGTGAAATGCGCAGATCTACACTTCTGAGTCTAACACGCAACCAAGTCTCAAATAAATGAAATGCACACGTGTTTCAGTGTGATTTCCCACAAGAAGTAGGGCTGAATGCGTGCAGACTTCATTTGAATCAGATGGACTTGCGCAGTAGCTCTGTGCATTTGTGTTTGAACTCAGCGAAAAGTCATTCAGATGTCAGTCAGATGTTAGAAGCAGTGCAAGTATTTTCTCTGCTGCATTTTTATGGTCTGAAGATATTTTTCTCTCTCTCAAACTGTCACTGGGTGTTGAAATTTTGTGTTTAAGTTGGCTGAGGATTCTTTATGCCTATAGCAATAAAGCGGCCTAAGTATCTCATGTTTTCCTGAATATTCCTAGAATAAATCACGTCTCTTTAACTGCATAGATGAAGATAAACAGGTTTTGTGCCGATTAAGGAAGCTGAGGACATTTAGTCGTTTGTGGTCACATAGGATTACAAAATTAACCAATTAATCATCAGCTGTTTAGAAATGAATAATTTAGTACACACCTTGTTTTTTTCTTGAACCAGTTCTGTCTTGACATTTATACTGGTGATCAAGTTGTGGAAATTATTACTTTGTTCATTAAGCGTCACCGGGACTGGGTCATTGTCGGAGATGCATCTGCAAAGAAAAGAAGTTTTAAAACTCTTTATGTTGCATTTTCAGTGATCCAAACTTATCCTGCAAAGATTAGAGCAACGGCATGCTAAACAAGAAATATCATCCTATTCTAGAGAAATAAGAACAGTTGAATCATAACTGACCTTTTCTGTGTTTTACAAAAACCCTTTCCAATCTGCAATGTTAAAAGAACTATTGCACGTCAGACTTGGTTTATTTATTTAAAAATTATCTCTGGATACTCATTGGTAATATAGATGTGGATCTAGCAAACAGTTTTGCAACAAAGATTATCTACATGAGTGAATTAGGAAAAGTAAATTGAGCAATGATTAAACAGCAAGATCACAGCTGTTGTTTGTGAGTATAAAGTGTAAATTACACATTTTCTGCTGTTTATGTGTTCGTAGTCAGTGCAAAAATATCCATAAGCTTAGAAATGATTGTTTAGGTAAAAAGTGTTCTTATGTGGAAACTAACAGTGAACAGAATTTAAATTGCATGAAAGGTGTTGTCAGAATAAAGTCATCTAGGTTTAAATCTCAGGAGTAAAACACTGACTGATAATGTAGAGAAAAGTGAGACTTGCATCAATCACTACTATAAAACAGACTGACGGAAATTAATTTGATTTCAATGTGGTGGATTACAGAGTCTTTTTAAATCCCTCCATAAGGTTCTGGTTTGCTAAGTCTCCAACTCATAAAAGGAAAAACATCATATAAGTCTTAATTTTGTGAACTAAATTTGAGCTGTGGACTTTGAATTCAACACTTTTGTCTGTGATGGATAATTCAACAGTCTTTTGCTTTGTGTTGATTGTTTTTCCTTTTTCTGTTTGTTTGTTTTATTGGCTCTAGTGGCCTTCATTTACTGAATTGACAGGAAAGTGGGTAATGAGGGAAGGGGGAAGACATGTGGCAAACGTCAACAGGCCGGGAATTGAACCTGTGACTAAGGACTAAGGCCTCCATATGTGGCTTGTGCTTAACCCCTGCGCCACTACAGCACCCTTTCCACGCTTTTAAATTATTTTCAGTGTCCGTCAAACATGAAAACGCTTATCATAAAATATAACCCAAAATGCAAAGAAGAAGTTGCTCATTAAACTGAGTAAAGTCTCTCCTTTGAGAGAAAACTATCTGGGAACAGTCCAGGTCTGGATTGGGTCTGAGATTTTGATTTGAGCCAACCTCCCCTAACCCTCATCCCTGAAGCCCTTCACTGCTCATGGTGAACAATTAACCTGATGAGGCAAAAAGGAGAGGAGGAAACAGCAGTAGCGACAGGAAGGGCTGTGCACCGACACGTACAGGAATCACTGCACTCTGGACTGAGGAGATAAGGCCGATCCTAAACCTTGACGGTCAGCTGAGAACAGCTGATAACTCCTCAGCCTGGTGATAAGGACATCCTCATGTTTGGCTCCCTCATCACCTCTAAACCCCCCAGCTTTCTCCAAAAGATTAAAGGTGACCTATCATGCTTGCTTGAACAGTTTAGGATGTGTTTAGGGGCAATACAAAACCTGTTTCATACAGTTTTTGCACAAAATAATTCTTAGGTGAGGAGATTTTAGTTCTGCCTATGAGCAGTTTTAGGGCCTCTTTTCACTTTAAACCCAAATAAACTGGCACTGCTCCACCAATTCAATGTTTACACTCGCACATGAAAATGGCTGTTAACAGATGCGCAATTATGCAGCCGTACATCTTTGAAAAGCAGAAGTGGAGCCTTCTGCACAACCAACAGGAAAGCAGCAAGTGGTTTCTGGATGGCAAGTCAACAACAAAACACTTGTCTTTTTAGGCAGAGCATATCTTAGGAAAGTCTTCAGTCAGAGGCTTCCTCTAATTTGTTGTAACACAGACTGCTACAAGAGATCTTTCCTGCCTACAATAACTCTTTGAAGAATTTGAATTAGTATGAGTTACAACATTTAATTTCCCTTCGAGATCAATAAAGTGTTTTTGAATTTGCATTTGAATGCATACAAAACCTGCTGACCAAACATTCTGGAACTTTGCTGGGGTTGCTAGGTAACCAGGAAGTGCCTGCTGATTTATGAAGTTACATTCAGAAGATTTTTAAAAAACGGCTCATTTTCCAGACTCTAAAAAATATGAACTTATTGCGTAAATGTGGCTGCTTTTGTTTTGTTTTTAAAGTGCTGTGACTGTTTTTAGAAGCAGTAGAGATCCAAATGGAAGAAGTTTTCTATAATACGTCCCTGTTAAGATTGAGGTAAGAGCTTGAAGGGCCATATTTTGGATTTACAGTGACATATTCTGTGTTGTGTGACGCTTGTATGAAACAAACATTTTTGTGCAATTGGCCTCCCACCAGGCTGCAGTTGTTCCTCCGTCTCATTAGCTGGTCACCACAGTGCAGCCACTGTTCCTGATGCCAGACTCGATTATGCTTAGGTCTGCGCACAGACTGTGTTTGACCTCAGCTTTGATTTATCAGAAATCCATAAACCACACATTGTTCTTGGAGAAAATGTAAAAACTTGCAGATTAAAATCATCTAGCATGAAACATAATTTAGTCTCCTTCGGCCCACTTTGTTGTTTTTGTCAGTGTGGTCTGAGGCTGATATGCTAAATGTAATGGCCCATTGTTTTCCTGATTTTAGCACTCCAAGGTTTGCTGATACCCCCAACAGGCCAGGACCTCAGTAAATGTCCTAATATTTATTTTTTTCCGCGGGCTCACTTCCAGGCTGGCATTCGTGCAAAGTCACTCAGCGCTGTTCAGCTCTGGGAATCTGAGATTTAATATATTTCCTCTATGTTTCTCATTCAGCCCACGGAGCTACTGACCAGAAAGGAGAGGGCAGTTCTTGAATGTTTCCATGTTTTGATTTATTTGTCATCTTCAGGGACAGACTGAGCTGAATCAAAGTGGATGTGTTGCAATATTGGCTACTCAGGGCGGAATGGTGACTCAGTTTCCTATAATAAGCATTTCCTTATACTTGGTTTCACTTGTCTGATGATGTGATGTTATGACCACCAATCTGATGGTCATAATTAGTTCATTCTTTCATTACAGCTTCAATTAAAGATAAAACCCCTATATTCTTTCAAAGTTCAGTATAAATATTTTTTTCTGAAACAATAAAAAAAGAGAATCATGATTGTTTGTGAACAAATTTGTTGTAGCTTTTTTCTGAAATTAAGAAACAGAACATGAAATTCTTGTTATTCTAAATGAAAAACAGGTTTAGAAGAGAGTTTTTTCTTAAAGTGCGTCCTTGATCTGATTTCTGTTCACTTAGGCTACACTTTTGCTTTAAAATGCGGTGTGTTAACTCAGGATTGCCGGTGTATAGTGAGCTGGGATCTGTGTCAGAAAGCATCATCTCTGTCCCCATCATAATCCTGAACCAGTTGATAAGAAAGACGACTCGAAAGGACTAGAAATCCCAAGTCTCAGACTTGGGACTTGAAGATAAAGTGAACACTGATTTGGTCTCATCTCTGTGAACTTGATGTTTTAGCTTCCAGTAAAGGTTTTTGTCTAGTGGGAAGCTACAGAACCGTGACTGAAAACAAAGCCAAGATGGCGACTCACTGTTCACTGTTCACCGTTGTGCTGGTGTGACACGGCTGCCACAGCCAGGTGATGCTGGGTAGCGGCACGCCGAAGGCGGTGCAGGTGAGCTGATGCTGCTTGCCAGCCATGTAGGGCTGCACGTCCTGGTTGGAGAGCTCCGCCTCAAAAATAGTCGGCTTAACTGCGAGGAAAGAGAGAGAATCAGGTTGTGGTATCTCATAATGTCTTTTAATGAAAAAAGACAATCATGATGGATAGCTGAGAGGGAAAAAGGCATCCTTGAGTCCAATTGTTCCTTAGACACTTTGCAGAAGATGAATGGCAGGACGGCAGGAGATCTGGGGGCCTGGAGGTCAGAGAGTGACCTTTATGTGACCTCAAGCTCCGGTCATTGATTCAACCGTGTAACAAGCAACAGATCAAGATACTTGTGCCAACTCAGGAGGTTGTCCAGATTACTCAGCAATTCCTAAATATTCACAAAGCTGTAGGGCTGAAATGATTAATAGGATTAATCACAATTAATCGTGATTAATCCTGATTAATTATGATTAGAGGAGAGAAGAATATACTTTATTGATCCCAAAGGGGAAAATGCTTATTAATTGACAAGCTACTGGAACCAAGATGTTAAATGTTAATAATACAAATATGACCATATGTGATAAAAATTTATTTTATATATATATAAACATAAGAGTGATGATGTAAGTAGTTCGAATTTGACTGAATATACAGTAAATAATTAAAATAAGAGTACACATCAATCGATCAATGAAATAATCATCAAATAATTTAGTAATTGATTAATCATTAGTACATAGGCTCACAAAAAGCACATTTGCTGAAAAAAATCAATATACTAAGACCAGTTATAAACCAAAAATTGTACAAAAAATATATAAAATTTTTTTTAGGATACAAAAACTTTTGCGTGTAAAATTGTTTTCCTCAAGTGGCAAAATTTTAGATTTTCCTAGTTCAAATTTAGTAAAAAACAAACAAACAAACAAAACAAAGCACATATTAAGCACCTTTTGCTATCAAATTATTAATCACCAGATCAGCCCTGAACTGTATTTATGCAGAAAGAATTGAGCTTTTCATATGTTGATGTTGGAAGTATTTTTTAGATGGAGACGCATTCTTTGCTACAAATGATCAAGTCTTCATCAAAGAAATGCTGTGTTACTGCATTTTAATAAAATGTTATATATTTTTAATCATCAAAAAGGAAACTGAATTGTTTATTTGCATATTTAAATATGTTGCTGTATCGCAAAGAAAAGGCTTACGTGGTTAAAAGAAAAAAAAGCAGAATGTACCAATTTTTATTCGATTAATCAATTAATCATCAGAATAATTGATAGCATAATCGATTACTTAAATAATTGTTAGTTGTACAAGGTTGACGTATGAACTGTGAAAAATCCCACATCCATCCGTCAAGCATCCAGAGCTTGTTCATAACTTCAAACATCAAAACCAACATAGTTCTCTAATCGTTGCCAGAAATATTTATTTACTTTTGTTTATTTCGTCTGTTAACTTCTTTCTTTTTTTTTTTGTCATTCCAATAACTAAAACTGGCACAAAGCCTAACAGTCAAGGATCATAAATAAAGATTACACACGCCAGAAGGGGTCCAGTTTTTCCACTTTTTGGCACGCCATCGGGATTTCTCAGAAAACTTTAAAGAAGCCAATAGAAAAGGTTGCGCCCTCTCTCCCCCACCATGGCAAGCAGCACCTCTCTGTTCTCGATAGAAAGCAGACGACCCATAACAGGCCTAAAATATTTACAGCCTCAAGTGTTAACGGCCATCAGCATCGTTCATAAAGTCATCAAAACACTGAAATCCAGGTCCTTGTACTTGTTGCATGGAACATTTTGTTTCTGTGAGCAGCCCTGTCTGTGTATGCACATGCGAGCGGCACAATAGCGCTCTGGCCGTTTACACGCCGCCCCAAACCCCTTCAGAAGAGCCTCAGTAATCAACAACAGCTGCCCGAGCTACGTCAATCCAGCGCTGGAAACAACAAGCCCCCAAATTCCTCTCATTCTGGAGCTGCTACCTGCCGTCCAGAGCAGCTGGGCCTCAGTCCGCATTACCTCAGAGCGCAGCGCAGCGCTGGCCTACCTTCAACGATCAGAGTGTAGCTCAGATTCCTGAAGAAGCCCCGGCTGCCCACGGACAAGGTGTAGACCCCAGAGTGCCTCTGCTTCAGTTCAAGGATAGACAAGCTGTAGCCGGACATCCTGTAGCAGGTTGAATTCTTAAAAATGCCGACGCCGTCTTTGTACCTGAGATTTGGAGGGAGAAAAAAAACTAAGTTGACTTAGTTACACCAGTTTAGTAAACTAACCTGTTAGGTTGCAAGTTTACTAACTTGTAATCTCCACTATGTTAGCTGACTAACTTACTTCAGTAAACTAAGCTAGTTTGCTACATATTATTTCAAGTTTACTAAGATGATTTGCACTACACCAAAAGTACTTGATTTTGTGTTTTTGCAGTGTATGAGATCGTCTACATCCTCTCACTGCAACTAAACAAAATCTAACCAAGTACTTTTGGTCCAGTGCAAATTATCCTACTAAACTTGAGATAAGACAAAACTAACTTATTAGCAACTTTTTAGCAAGATAAAGGATGTTATTTTAAGTAAATAATTACTTAATATAATTTATTTCTTTTTTTAAAAAGTACTAGTTCCACTCGGAGATTGTTTCAAGTCTTTTTCTGGTTCATGGATAACAAAACACATTCCCACAGCATGATGCTGCCTCCACCATGTTTCACCATAGATGAACAGTGTTAGTTTTCAGATATAAAGAATTTACCATGAAATCACGTCTGGTAGTGGCAACGCTTTGACTTTGGGCTCCAACACAATCTTCTTTGTATCTTCTCGGACAATCACTATGTCGTTATTGCTGTACTTATGAGATATGTTGAGGAATGGATGCTCTGCAGCAGAAAAGAAATTATAAATAAAACCCCACTCCAACAACGGATAATATTCAAATTATTCTCATATCATTACAGAAGACCCCCTGTTACATCATGCCTACCATAGACAGTTACTCTTGCTGAAGCATTGTGGTATGTTTTTGCATCAGTCGTAGCTTTGCAGAGATACACTCCTCTGTCTCCCATTGTTATGTTTGGCAACACCAAAGTCTTGCTCATTTTGACAAAAGGACCAGGTACCCGATTGGCTGTTTGCGTTTGGTGTCGATTTTCCTGGGGGGGAAAAAGCATCATAAACATCATTACTGTACGTTTTGACGGCCACTTTTACAAAGCTAGGCCTTGCTTACTTTAAGCCTGGGAAAATCCCAGGTGAATTTTAGTCTTCCGTTTGGGCCGGTCTCGCCGCTGCAGTTAAGGACAAGCGTGTCGCCTGCCAACACTTTAACACGATCTGGTGTGACTTTTAAATCCTTTACATCATTAGCTGGAGATCGGAGGAAAATATGTTAGTAAATGCTACATTTTGTGCAAATTTCAGAATAAAATTTGAACTTACAGTATTTATGTGGAATGTAGGAGGACCTGAACTGAATCCCACCGACCGCAGTGATACAGGTGAGCAGCGAATAGTAAGAATAAGGAATCTTAAACCCCACTTTGGGATCCCACAACTTCTCTTTATCCGTTTCTCTTGAAAGCGTTGGATTCTGTAGTGACAAAGACAAGGTCATTTGTTCTAAAGGCCACCTATTATGCTGTTTTGAACAGGCTGCTGTAGGTCTTTAGGATGCATAAGACATATTAGTTACTTTTTTTTGCATAAAATCATTTTTAGATGATGAAATTTTAGTCTGCTCAATTCTGCCTATTTTGAGCTCCTTTCATAATGAAATGCTATGAAATAACAGAAGCTGCTGCTGGTCACGCCCCCAAACCCAACGATTGCACATGAAAATGGCTGCAAACACATGCGCAATTATACAACCGTACATCTTTGAAAAGGCTTAGTAGAACCTCCTGCACAACCAACAAGAACGCAGCAAGTTGTTACTGGATGGTAAGTCAATAACAAAACACTCTTCCTTTACAGCAGCCATTATACAGCAAACACTGTGGTAAAATTAGATAGCCAAATATGCTGGAGCTTTGCATGGGTTGCTGGAGCTTTGCATGGGTTGCTAGGTAACGGGCAGAATTCCGCTGGGGTTGCTAGGTAACAGTGCAGTGCAACTTAACAGGAAGGTTTTTGACATAGCTCATTTTTCAGACACCAAAAAACATTAACTTATTGTTAAAAAAGTGGCTTTTTAAGTGTTTTTTGTTTTTTTTTTAGAAGCAGTACAGACACAAATGGACATATAAAAATGTAAAAAATGTGTCTGGTAAACATCACTGACAGCAGAGAAAAGCTTTCAACTTCATTTAATATGTAACTTCTGCTTTACTAAGATCACCTGGGGACTAACATCTGCTAGAGTGAGCATCTAATTAGTTTTAACTGTGTATACTGAGCGTGACCTCTGCAATCATTCATGCAAGTGGAGCACAGAGTCTGAAAAAGCTGTGCGTGCCTGCTCCTGTTTGTTCCCAGGCCAGGAGACAAGCGTTGGGTTGAGACAAGAGGCAAAGGATGAGAAGGAAGTAAGGAGGCCAGGAAGGAAGGAAGGAACAGTGTCATAGTTGTAATAAAAACAGGAAGTTTGTACAATCTGTGCCATCAGATTCTGATGTGATAAACTAGATGAAATAATGAATGGATATCGTTAAATGCTTTATACCTGCCATTTCCTGAACCGTGTGCTGTTTCTTTTCTGTTACATTTCCTGATGCTTAGATAAGATGCAAGGCTAAATTTGGTCTCAGGGTCTATTTCTGCAGAGGAAAGCTCCTGGAGCACCTTCCTGTCCTCACAGGAAGCAGACAACACGACTCTGTTTACCGCAGCGGAGCTTGCTCATTTACTGGAGCAAGGTTTTGGAAAAAATTCACTTTTAGGAGTATTTTTACTGTGCTGTACTTTTTAATACTCCTACTTGACTGAAGTTTCTGGATTCTCTGCCCACTGAATGAAGAACATGTTTTAAACAAAGGTTCACCAGATAAAGACTCACACCTGCAGTTTTTGTTAAAGTTTCATATGGTGTTAAATGATTGCCAACATTTTTCAGATTTTGTAGTAATGTCATTTTCATGAATTATTTTCATTTTTATCTTTGAAATACCAAAATTCCAATATAACTTTATATTTTGATCCATCTGATGATGTCATTTTCGAATATTAAATAATGGATGGCTTGATTAGACTTTTCACCAAAAGTCTAATCTTTTGGTTTACCTGAATAATTTCTTGGTTAATTTTACTACAGAAAATTAGCTTGTTTTCACCAAAATATCACCACACACAGACACACCTGCAGTTTTTTCTTCTTATAGTTTTATATTGAAAGAAAAAACAACTATTTTGTAATTATGTTATCTATATCTATTGTTTCATGTTGGTTCTTAAAATACCAACACTTCTACATAACCTTATATTTGGTCCATCTGATAATATAATTTCTAATTTCTAAATTTAAAATTTTTGATCACACTGCAAAAACACAATATTTTATTATGTTTTTTTGGTCTAAATGTTTCTTGTGCAAATATATTTGTTACAAGTTTAATTTCACAAACAAATAAGAGTTTATTTTAAGTCAATAAATCCTTAACACTGATATAAAAAAGTGCTAGTTTCATTGCAGATTATTTAATTTATGACATGGGAAAAATGTATTATTGTAAGTGAAATAATCTGCCAATGAAACTAGAACTTTTCCATAAATTTGAGGGAATTATTGACCTAAAACAAGGTTATGTTTCTTGCTACAAAGATACTTGTAAGCTAGTTTTGTCTCACTTCAAGTTCACTAAGATATTTGCAGTAGAAACTAGACAAAAAAAAAACCCTGCAAAATTAAGTGTTTTTGCAGAACAAGAGTTGCTTTTTTACCAAATACATTTATACTCTTTTGTAAGTTCTTTAAATAGCTTCTTTTTACTTTTACTTGAGTAAAAATATGTTGACCACACATAAAGTGTGGGAACCAGTTTCGTTCATGATGGAGACCCTCCACAGATGATAAATAAAGACTCCCTGCTGTTAAATTAACAACAGCTCTGTTTTCTCAGATGATGCACTGCGTGATTTTTCAGAGTTTCACATGAGCGCTTACAACTATTTAACCTCACAAGCGGAGGAAGTGCGAGCGTTTCTTACCGCTATCAGGTGTACAACAGCATCAGGTGAGGTGGTCCTGCATGGCACGACGAGGGTGGTTTCATGTTGGGAAAAGCTCAGAATCCGAGGCGTAGGGGTGTGAGGCTCAACAAACGGCTGTTTAGGGTCTATGAAAGGAAAAAAGCCACCAAAGTTAGCATCATATATGGAAACATGCAGCAGAAGAAGCCATTGAAAAACAGACTGAGATTCTTATTATTATTCTTATTATGAAATGTTAAAAACCCAAATTTAATTTGAAATTATGACAGATAATTACAGAAATAAGAGTAAACATACAGTCCAGACAGACAGACAAAAATAAAAACACAAAGAATGAAAAACAAATAAAGATGGAACAAAAGAAAGAAGGAAAGAAAGAAAGAAAGAAAGAAAGAAAGAAAGAAAGAAAGAAAGAAAGAAAGAAAGAAAGAAAGAAAGAAAGAAAGGAGGGAAAAGATAAAGAAAGCAGAAAAAGGAAGGAAGGAAAAGATAAAGAAAGCAGAAAAAGGAAGGAAGGAAGAAAAAAGAAAGAGAAAGAAAGAGAAAGAATTGTAGAACTAAAGGGAGTAGAAAAAGAAACAAAGCAGGAATAGAAAGAAAGACTGAAGGAAAGGAAGAAAGAGATAAAGAAACAGAGACAAAGACAGAAAGACACAAGAAAAGAGAGAAACAGACATAATGAAGCAAACAATAATCTTGCTTTATTAGAAAGCCACTTTAAATTTTGCAATTTCTTTGTTTTAAAGGTTTAATTAATGTGTCATAAAATCTAAATTAAAAATATATTCAGAAGCCGAATTAAAAAACTTGTCATAATGAACATATTTATCACATTATTGTTCAAAGTGTTAGGAACAATTGATGCTCCTCTAACTTTATCCATTTGTATTTCAGGTTTCTGTGTCCATCCCTCCTTTAGGAATAAAGTCTGTGCAGCCATACTTCACTCAGAGTCAGTTGGGATTGTCTCCAACTTCCCATGACGCTCCAAGGATTGGCACATATTTTTATTATTGCCCGAGCCTCCCAGCTGGACGGCCTGAGCTGAAAAAGGACAAAGTCCAGGAATTCAACGCAGAGATGAACCGATTAGTTAATTCTGCCCAGATAAGGCTGCAGAGCCCAGGAGGAGCTCTTAGCTTAGCGCCTGCTGGGCAGCCAGGCATCAAACTACAACGGTGGGAACTCAAACAGTCTGCGATCGGTGTGAGGTCAAGCATTATTGGCGTGATGAAGGGACTTTTATCTGAGAAGTAAGCGTGTATCATAATCTAATAAACAACTGAGGGGCTTTGAAAATAGTTTGCCAGACTAAACATGGGCAGAGTGGAAACCACATTCCCAGAGCAACAGGAAAGGAAATGAAGAGTATCCAGCTTCATTCGAACGCAAACCATTTCTTGGACTCAAATCTAAGAACTTTGTATTTATATAAACTTCTTAGCTTTGGAGTTTCAGCTCAGGCTCCGTTTGAAGAGTACAGGAACTGTAACCGGTGCGACGCAATGCTTTAGGGAAGACTTTGGAAAACAGTAGCAGGAGCAGGAAATCAGTCAATGACCAGAGCTTCCTGTGCAATCAGGCTCACCCTTTAACCTCCAGGAGAAACCACAGCACAAACTACTCCCGTTCTCTCTGCTTCTCTAAGGAAACCAGAGGAAAACCAATGAAGGAGGCTGCAGAATACCAGAAAAATGGAGGATAAGCATAACTTCTAGATGTTCCAAATTATTATGCAAGTGATATTTTCTCAGATTTTCTTAGGTGGTCAATGCAAATGATGATCAGTATAATTTTCAATTTATGAACTATTACAGTATAAATCACATTTTACTGAACAAAGCTCCCCGTGAGAACAGTATTTTCAAAAATAAAAAACTCAAAATGCACTGTTCCAAATTATTATGCACAGCAGATTTTCTAAACACTTTATGGATTATAAAGAACTTTTCGTCAGCTGAGAGATCCTTTCTCTTTCCCATATTGCTTGAAACCTGTGGCCTGCTTAATAATGTGGAACATCCTTCTTCAGTAGATTTCCTTTAATTGAGCTCACCAGACAAACTAATCAACCCACCTCTCTGAAATTAATTATAGTGATTCAAAGAGCCTTGACACACAGTACCAATTTAATTTAATAGCACAACAAAATTTTTTATCTTTATGACACTTTAATCCAATTTGCATAATAATTTGGAACACTGTGTATATAACTATAAGTGTTTCTGGTGTGCATTAATATTTAAGCTATTCTACACCAAAGATTATCGATAAAGCTAAAATTTGGGGTCTGAATATGTTGAAAAAGGTCAAAAAATTGCTTTGTTTCAAAAGGACTGATAAATATTTGCTTTTAAGAAGAAACGCAAAAGACATTTTGAAGCCTAATATTATGGGAACTATGTGTAGTTTTGTCTTATTTCAATTGTACTAAGACATTTGCACTTGAAACTAGATTAAAAATACTTGGTAGGATTTGGTGTTTTTGCAGTGTTTATCTCTATATTTAGAGCAGAGGTGTCCAAACTTTTTTGTCAAAATATTTGAGTCTAAGCAAATTAAAAAAAGAAAAAGAAAACTAAAATAAAGCATTCCTTATGTTCATTGTAGATCCAAAACTTAAAAAGGATTTTGCATGTTAGCTGTATGAATCGACATCAACTTTAAAAAATGTTTTGGTTCAATTAAGCAAATTTATTCTCGGTAAAAGAACAAGATTTGGGTCATTTTCTTTCAAAACGTTTGATTCACTGCAAAAACACCAAATCTTACAGAGTATTTTTTATCTAGTTTTTAGTGCAAACATCTTATTACAGCTGAAATAAAACAAAACTAACTTACAACTAACTTTTCAACAAGATGGAGAAACTCCTTCAAATTCAATAATTAAGTAATATTAATAAAAAAAAATACTTTTTCTATTGGCAGATAATTTAATTTATATCATATCTTTTATGTGAAATAATCTGCCAGTACTTTTTAAAATCATTTTTTCTTCTTTTTCATGTTTTCTTCTTGAATCTGGGACCATTTTTTATAAAAAAAAAACAGGTGTGCAGCTTTGACTGACGCTCCGAAGTTTTGCGGCTCATTTGGGATAACCTTTGACCTCATGGTTATCTCTCAGGTTGATGTCTAACCCTCTCTGGCTTGTCTGAGTGTTTAGGTGGTCTGTTATTTCTTGGCAGGTCTTCTGAAGAACAATGATTTTCCTGTTTCTACAAATCTAGATTTAATAGTGTTGTAGGATATATTTATGGTTTTTATTTTAGATAAAAGCAATTCTTCAAATATATTTCTCCACTTTGTCTCACTTTCTAACATGATTAGAGAATTATTTGTTTTTGTTATATCTCTCAACCCTCTTGCTTTACAGAATAATTTTTGTAGATATAAATCTTATTTTTGAATTACTTTGACGTTTATGACACATAAGTTGGCCAGGTTGTTTATTTTGCAGTGAATATAATTTTTTAAAAGTTTTTTTTAACTAAATAGAACATTCTGTGTCCTTTCAGCACTTTTTATGCATCAATTTCTATTGAAAATACATTGTTGAATACGCCAACCTTTAAAATTAAATGTTTTTTTATTTCATTTTCTGGTTCTGAAATCCCTTGAAAGTTTTATTTTTTGCCTCTCTAGATGAAAATGTTTGTTAGGTACTTTAAATCTACTAATTTGCATATGCATGAATACAAAAATATCTACTTTTTGCACTGCAAAAACACAAAATCTTACAAACAAAACAAACTTGTAAGTAACTTTTCAGCAATATATAGGTGATTGTTTTAAGTCAATAATTCCTTGATATTAATGAAAAATTAATTTTAAAAAATGCAAAAAACATTTGATGCATATTTCTAAAGGGGGAAAGGTGTGTAAAATAGATTTTTTTGGATTTTTATATAATTTTATAACGTATCAAAAACATAGATGGAGTTTTGCTTTGATTGATTAATTTAAGTATCTAGCAGGACCAGTTCTTAAATCAGGTTTGAAAAACATTGGATTGGGTCAACATTTTGTCAGGAGTGTTTCCTCTGTCTCACCTTCCACATAGATGTAAACTGAGGTGGAATGTTCTGAGTCAGATTTGAAGTATTTGCAGGTATACGTCCCCGTGTCGTTGAACGTTAAGTGTGTAATTGTGAGTCTGCTGCAGTGTGAATGATGTTTGGAGTCACACTTTTCCACCTTAACACCCTCCTCCAATTGGATCAACTGATCTGCAAAGCTCCATTGTAAGATTCCATGACCTCTGAAAAAAAGAAAGAGAAAGAGAGAGAGGCGCAGATGATCATATTTACCAACTTTGTGCATATTTCAGAACTATTTTTAGCTAAAGTGTCACAGCTGGCAAACGGCCTTGCAATCTCTTCGGTTCAGGACGACAGCGGCTGCTTCCCCCCCTTTGGGGATTTTCTGCCCTGATGTTCATCCTGAGTTTATTTGGAGTTAATCTCGAGTCACCCGATACCTTGAACTTTCACATGGGAACATGTTTCCCTTGAAAGACGTGCTCAGCTAACACATTCTTTCCACGCAGAACCCATTTTAAAACTCTCATTAAAGCCATCCCAGAGGAACATCAAACATGCCTAGTATGCCGTAGCATTTGCCTGCAGAAATTTTGGGTCAACCAACCTTTAGTTCTCATCCAGTGACAGAAAACAACTCAGGCCTATACGCCTCCAAGAGGCTCGCCATATATCCCCTTGTAGGGAAGCATTACATTAGATAGCCTCTAGTTTCTGTGCATTCTTTGCAAGCCTGCGAAATGATGCAATGCCCCAAATATGTTATAAATGTGAATGTAGCACACTTGAGTCCCACCAGCTCTAAAGGAAATAGCAAGAGGCCGATAAATTTGGACGACCACCACTGGTTCCTGTCAAACACTCTCCCAGTTTCGCTGTGGTTGTTTATTTTT
The DNA here is from genome assembly GCA_903066825.1 of Alfaro cultratus. Taxonomy (NCBI): domain Eukaryota; kingdom Metazoa; phylum Chordata; class Actinopteri; order Cyprinodontiformes; family Poeciliidae; genus Alfaro; species Alfaro cultratus. The sequence continues at coordinate 27,433 of CAEFZX010027140.1, forward strand.
CCTCTGGTCTGCAGCCTCATAAAAAAGCAAGACAATTGCATTTTTGAACTCTCTATTGGGTGCTGCTATGAAAACAAATCAAAAACTAGATAAATGTCAACTGGACTTCTCTGGTTTTGTAGGGTGAGTGCAATTAGCCATTAATGGTCACGTCTTCAAAACCAAAAGTTTACATTATGTGGATTAAATCCACAAAAATACCAACAGAGGCATACAAATTCATAACATTTCATAATAAATATTCATATTTTGAATATTTCTTCTATGAAATATTTACTATGTCAAGTTGTTTAAGACCATACACTGCAAAAACATAAAATCTCACCAAGTACTTTTGGCCAAGTTTAATACAAATATCTTAATACACTTCGAATACGACAAACTAACTCACAAGTAACTTTTCAACAAGACATATGACGTATTTTAGTATTTAAAAAAATAGGATTTTAACATATAAGTGAAATAATCTGCAGTGGAAAAAGTACTTTTTTATCAATATTGAGGAATTGTTGATTTAAAGCAAGCTCATATGTTGCTGAAAAGTTACTTTTAAGTTAGTTTCTTCTTATTTCAAGTGGACTAAGATATTTGCACAAGAAATTAGACCAATAACACTTGGTAAAATGTTGTGTTTTTGCAGTGTAAATCTGTTAATTATAACTTATGTTAAAAATATCCATAAGAACTCATGCAATTTTGGGGAAGTGTAAACTTCACCATCACTGGTGTGTTGCACTGCATACCTGCAAGTGAGGTTCAACAAGTTTCCCTTATGAAGAACCAGTGGATTATCAGAGGGACGGATTTTAGGATTCCTGTCCACTTGTCCTGCAAAGACACATAAACACACGGCTCAGCATTTACAGTCCTTCAGTAATGGTGTGTGTCAGTCACTATGCAAAACACTGGTGGAAATTCCCATGATTCACCGCATTGCTATGCTTGTGGGTTTCTTTCTTTTGTGCCGTTCTGCCCCTGCCTCTGCAAAGTGATGGCCCGCTGCGTGTGTTTCCGGCACAGGAGGGCAGGTTGCTGAATCGGATGGAGGTCCGAGGCGAGAAGCCGCTCGGACAGTCAAAGAGCTGCTGCATGTGTCAACCAGATTCTTTTTTTATTTAGACCTTGTGTTCTGAATGTTTGATTCTCTCTTCCCCGTCTTCTATCGCTGTTTGTCCTGTAGGTGAAATATGTTTCAAATCACTTCCACAAAAAGCTAAAAATCAAGAAATTCATGCCCTATTTCAGAAAAACATTGTTACTGCTCCATATGTTATTTTATACTGGTCACATAAATAGAGAAAAAAAATATTTTTCCAATTTATAAATTTGGAAAAATGTATATATTTTTTAAATAAATGTTGATAAAATTTAAATACATTTTTATATTTTTTTCCTATTTAAAAATTTGGAAAAATTAATATTTTTGTAAAATAAATTCAGGTAATTTTTTTTTTACAATTTTAAAAATACATTTTCCCACATTTCTAAGTTGGAAAAAATGTATCTAAAATTTTTATAAATTTACAATTTTATAAATTCTGGAAAAATTCTACATTTTGAAAATTTCATAAATTCAAAAATTTTGTAAATTTTCAAATTTTGCCAATTTTTGGGGACATGTCAGATGGTTTATAATCAATAATATATATAAAGACATCATTTTTCATTGGGATAATATTATCCTTGGTTTTCACAATTACTCCAGAAAAAAAGAAAAACAAATTTTTTAAATGAATTTGATTGTATTTTTAGCAAAGTTTTTTATTCACAAATGTAAATTCAATAGAAGAAATCCTTGTTTTGTGGCTTTAAACCTGTTTAGCTACTATCAGTGTATTATCTAACGTCAACTTATGTACGCGATGCTTTAATAACCTGCGGTTGTTGTTGCTACTTCTATCTGGTATACTGTTCTTTGCATACTTGTTACACCTCATTCTTTAGTAATAATAATAATAATAAAATCTCTCTTTGCAGAGTCTGCTGAGAGGTCTCTCTAACAGAGGAAGCGCTGTGTGATTCCCCCTGATGTTCACAGTCCCAGATGTGGTTTCCTTCTTTTCAGAAAATCCCTTAACAAACTGACACGGCAGCCCAGGAACACAAACTTTATCAACTCTATCCTTCAAATGTGACTGTCTTTGGGGAGGGCTAAACAATGAAGTTTCATAAACCCGAGCTGATGGACATGCATGTGTAAGCACATATGCACCTGGAAACCCTGACAAGCACAAAGCGTTTAGGAATACACACACTCTGCACGCTGGCCAAGTATTTTCCTATTATTTGGAACAGCTGTTGTGCTAAGAACGAGCCAACGTTGGCAGTGGTACTTAATATCCACTTCCTAACCAAATATTACAACATCATTGTTTTATTGTTTGAGGCTGAGCAGACTGGGAGGGCTTTTCTCTCACACGCTGTCATGTTGTTTCACCGCATAATTTTAACTACATCAGAGATTTTCTGCTCTTAGTGTCTCCATACCGACCCATTGAACCATTTCCCATTTTGTGACCCCAAACAGTTTATTGGGATTTTACTTGATAGAAACTATAAGGTATTGTGAAGTGGAGGAAATATTACACTTGGTTTTCTTTGTTTCTTTAATAAGAGAGTTAAAAGTGAAAGATGGATATGTATTCAGCCTCCCTGAGTCAAAGCTTTGGAGAAATACTTTTGTTACAGTTACACAGTGGAGAAAATACTCCTCTGATCGCAGCATGATACTGCCATTACCATGTTTCTTATTACAAATAGTGTTTTATCACTTTGGTCCGATCTGATCAAAGCTGTGGTAAAACTGATTTCTTAGGACTTAAATTCAACAACGGCTTTCCTCTTGCCTCTTATGCATAATGACAAGAGTTGGGTAATAACTAGTTGTATTTACTCAATTACATTTATTTGAGCAACTTTTTAGAAAAAATGTGCTTTCAAGAGTATTTTACTAAACTGTACTTTTTACTTTTACTTGAGTAAAATTCTGTTTTAGTATTTCTACTCTTACCGAAGTATAATTTTTGGGTGCTCTGCCTCCTCTGTCTATGACTAATTGTTATCTTAATTCCCTTCCAGAGCTGTTAATCTCTCTTGAAAAATACTTTTTCCATTTGAGATGTTCAAACGTTGGGATGAGTTTTTTCTGCTTTATCCTTCCCCACATCTCTTTTCCTGACCTTTCTGCTGTATTTCTTCATCTTTGCGATGCTGTTTGTTTTCTAAAGAAAAGCATCTGGATTTATACTGAGATTAAATTACACACAGATTAATTCTGTTTGCAATTATGTGATTACTGAAGGAAAATGCTGGACTGGATTTCATGTAAGTGAAGCAGAGAAAGTGAAAAAAAAGTTACATTTTTTTCTTGGCTTGTCGCATTAAATACCAGTGAAATACAGCGTGGGTCAAACTGAACCAGCGGGCCAGACCAAATCTGTGGCCCTCTAAACTCCAGACATCAAATTACATCAATAAGTTCATAGAGTTTTTTGCAAATCCGCAAAATTTCAACAAAATTCACATGAAATTCATGCAAAATCAATTGATTCTCACATTTTTTCTGATTTTACAACAAATTTTCTTCAAGAATTGTCTAAAAAAATTTTTATTTAAGTTTATTGTAAAAATTCCTGCATATATTTCTAAATTAGCACCACAAACTCTGTGATTTTGATAGCAAAAACCCCCCACAAAAACAATCACAAAATCCTGGAGGGACTGAAAGATGTTCAATATTATTTAATTTTAAGAAACATTTACCGAGCATATTATAATAAAGCAGCTATTTATTAATATTTTAACAGTTTAATGGATTTTATCAATGCATTCTGGGCCGACGGGCCTTTAAGAACTTTCAAATCTTGATATGGACCAAAATGAAAATGAGTTTGACATCGTTGTTATGAACTTAAATAAATAAAACTGAGTTATATTTTGAAAATCAAAACCCGCCAGTAGAAAAACGATGTGAAAATTGGGCATCCTGTCCTCTTAAACTGAGATAATTTCAGCCCCTTTTCCTCAGTAATGAAATACAGATGGATGAAACAACAGGGGTCACAGGCATGAAAATAAAGACGAGAGCAAAAAAAAAAAAAAGAAAAAGAAAATCTCATCGTCGTCTTTCCCACAATTCCCACCTGCCGCTGTCCAGCTCTGACCCTGCAAAGCATCCAGACTCTCCTAACCCCCTGTACCAGCTGTGTGATGCATTCCTGCTGGATATTTTCTGAAGAATCCCAGAATTTGTGCTTATTTTGAAGGTTCAAAGTCCCTGGAGCTGGTTCCTATTAGCATCTATTAAAGGAAAAGAACAGGCTTGGATCAAACAACGTTGAGGAGGAAGAGGACGGGTTATTTTCAGCTCAAGCCACTAAGAATGTACCAACTGAATAATATTAGATGTGGATAAATGCGTGGTAATGGCAGTGGAAACCAAATAAACACAATATAAAATGACTTATAACCTTTGTCTGCGACTTCGCCAGGGAAAATGTTTCCTCTTTCAGGTCAGATATGATTGCTTACATGATTTTTGCCAGAAACATTAAAGGGATTTTCCTTTAACTTTCTTGAAATTCAGAAATTTACATATGTGCTCTTTAGTCACGTTTCTGGATAAACATGGTTCTACTTATTATAAAAGATTGGTTATAAAAAGATGAATATATTGTGTCGTATATAACATTTTCCTTTATTAGAAAATACGGTTGGTAATACTTTTATCCTGAATACAAAGACAATCATGCATCACTTTGCGAAAACGTAAGCGTAACAATTCAAATGTTTTCTTTTTAAATAAAACATTTATCAAATTTCATCTAGAAATTGAAAGATAATGATTTAAAAGTTACAGAAAACAAAAGAAAATGTGTTTGCAAAGGCAAAGTGTTACATAAACAGAAGTCCTGAACAGGAAAGACCTCTGGCAGCGAGTCATCCATTTTGAACCGTGCGTGATAGTCGCTTGCAGCAGCTGTTGCATAATAAAAACCAGTATTACTCTAAGAGGTGACTGTAGAGTCACTGAATCAAACAGGAAAACCCGAGACTCTGCCCTTCAAGCGCGGGAAATAATATGCGGAATTCCCTTTTCTTCTGCAGAAAATACATCACATCTTCCTGGTTTCCTGTCCTGTTCTGACAAATTATGACAAAGCCGGCAGAGAAAAAGGGAATCTATCTTTTTTTATTATTATTATTAGCAATGCTAGTCAACGATATTGTTCTCTTGTTCAGCCTTCATGACAATAAACAATATTGAGATAGGGATGTGCGATATGGCATAAAACTCATATCACAATATACAGCGCTTGAAAAAATTAAGAGACCATTTAAAATAATAAATTTCTCTGTTTTACTCTTTATAGGTTTATGTCTGAGTAAAATGAACATTGTTCTTTTAGTCTATGAACTACTGACAACATGTCTCCGAAATTCCAAGCAAAACTTTGGTATTTATTTAATTGCAGAAAATGAGAAAAAGTTAAGAAACGAAAAAGACGCAGTGCTTTCAGACCTCACATAATGCAAAGAAAACAAGTTTATTTTTATTTAAACAACAATACTAATGTTTTAACTCAGGAAGAGTTCAGAAATCAATATTTGGTGGAATAACCAGGATGTTTTCAATGGGGTTCAGTGCAGTGGGCTCCTCATTTTTTCCAGAGCTGTATAGTGTGATATAATTTATATAAAATTTATATATCCCCACTGTCTGACCGTGACATCTGCCGCGCTCCATCTGAGCATCGTGCTAATACCTCGGGAGGTTAAACCTGAGCTGGGTTCAGATAATTTATGTTTATCTGCCTTTTTAACGAGCTCTTCCTTTGCTGCTTCCTGCTTGCTCTGTTACGTCATCAACAAGCTTTACCGTGGTTAGCAGTGGCTACAGATCTCCATCATAGGCCACATTTCTATCACTTCTAAAGTATATATTGCGCATTCCTAATTGAGAAGGAGATAATTGGATTTAAATGCTGCAAAAGTGGATTTATATTTCCTAAAATCCCAGCACTTTCTCCACCACAGCCACCTGCCATAATAAGAAACATTTGTCCTGCAGTTCTCTTTCACAAGCAGACTTCTTAACCTCCTCTCCTTTTCTGCCAACTGCAAGGTTATGACAACAGTTACTGCAAGCGTCTTTTTTATTAGTCATTTATTAGCCTGTGGAGATTTGGGGGCAAAATGCCTCTGAATCCTCTTAAAAAAGCAAAAGAACTGAACATCTGGACAAGATGGGTGGCCAATCTAAGTTATATAAAGCTGAGATGAGCCAAGAACCAGGAGTCTCCTGCATGGGAGTCCAGATAAGTAAACCTAAAGAATTCCTGCTCCATAACGTGTGATTAGGGCAGGTAGTTAGACAGAAGCCCCACGAAATTAAAATTCCCTGCAGGACTGAAGGAAAATATATCGTTGCATGCATCCAAATGGACCAGATGGTCTAATAGTCAAATAAGAACAGAGACATTTAGAGTAATTTGTAAAGAAGGACATCTTGTTGGGAATGACTTTTCTTCTTCTTGTTTGACAATCCATGTCGGGTTTTTTTGTTTGGGTTTTTTTTGGCGATGCGTCTCAGTCTGTGCAGTGAGACGCATCGCCAGCGAGCAATGAGCCCCGCTGAACTTGGCTGACCTCTCGCCACTCCTACTTTACAGTCTGCTTTACGTGTATGAGGGAAATGCAATAAATGAAAGCAATGTAAGACTCCACATTTAGTAAAAATATGATTCTCAAAGCTTATTTATGAAATTAGAGGAATTTTTCCTCTTGCAGGAAGAAGAGTTTTACTGCCAAAAGTTATGACTCAACCTGAAGCAACTTAAAAGTTAAATATTAATAAATTACCTAACTTTGTTCCTTAGGCTCCATAGTTGACAAAAAAAGTGCTTTTATGCCAACATGAGTCATTGAACTGAAAGTAGCCCTATTAGCAGTAAATTTTATATTTGCATGAATTGAATGAATTGTGACACTCAGTTATACCTCACTTAATTTACATTGAACTGATCAGTAGCTAATGCTACATTTTCAAACTTATTCTGGAAAAATTATTCACTAGATCGATTCTAATTTATGTAACATAAGCAACACATTCTCATCTCTTGTTACAGTGAATTATGGTGTCCCTCAGGGTTCTGATTTAGGTCCTATTTTATTTTCCTTTTACAAACTACCTTTGTAGTTTGAAGCAGTTTGGGAATATATTTCATTAACATAACATTTTCTTCCATTGTTACAGTGAAAACACCCAGTTGTACCTATAATTTATTCAACACGTGTCAGTTATGAAGCTACAGGCTCGTCTTGAGGATTCAGAGTTGGATGACTTATAACTTTCTTTTTTCAAACCCAGATCTCTAAATGAAAAATAAAAATTTAAATGCAAACAACAAATATTTTACCTGTGTTACCATGAGCTACATTTGTTTTGGGAAACACAAAACATTCTAATTTTTATGGAAGAAAACATATAATAACATTTTTTGATTGGAATAAATATACTTAAATTTAATCAATCTTAAACTATGTTTATCTACTTCATGTTGCCAAGTAATGGTATTTATCTGGTTTAAATGTATGTTAAACATAATTTCCAGTTATTACAAGCTGTTTTTTTATTTATTATTATATTTCATTTTTGTGTATTTCTTTGGATTTCATCCATGTTTTAAAACTTCTAAATAAGATTTCACTCCTACAACTTTAAGGTTTTTGTTGTACTATTTGTTTTGTAGAGTTTTGTCGAGTTTCTTTATTAAATGTCATTTTAAAATCTTTATTGCCTTTTATATATCTGGCTATTGCTTCTCTGCATAACTCAGAAAATGATATAAAAAACCCCAAAAACATTCTGATCCTTTTATTTTGTTGAGTTAAGAGTAACTCGTCACAATTTTATGTCCTTCAGCAAACCTGTTACACACATCAGCAGATTGTCTCTTATAAAATGACTAATGACTCTACCAGTCGGCTGCTCCTCAAAGAAACAATGCCCCCTGCTTCCTTTCTGCCATTGTCTTGTGCATCAGGTTTGAGATATTTAAAAATCATCTCAAGAAGCTACGGGAAGACATTTTTTGTGCTCAGGTAGCGTGTCACATTTCCGTGACCTTTACTAGCCAGAACAATTCCAAGCTGCCTCTTGTCGCTGCATCCGTTTCCTGTGTGCGTCTTTCCCACGCTTTGTGCGTGGACAGTGAAGGAAATCTACTTAAAAACACTGCTAACAAAAGCTTCATATGCTCAAAGTGTGTGTGAGTGGGAGGGAGGCGAAGGGTAAGAATGGGAACAGTGTTTCCTTTGTTTGGATGGGTTGTTTATTTGGAAGCGTCAGTGTGTATCGACCTGACACAAGGTGGAGGAACATCCATGTTTCTGCTCCGTGTCGTTTTGCAGGAGCTGCTCTCAAACAATGAAGCTGATTTCACAAACAGAAAAAAAGAAAGAGGAAAACTTGCAATGTTGTCTTCCTCACTCAGAGATAACAATTCCTGGAATAAACTGTTTTCCCTCAAAAATAAAACAAAGAGCAAAGTCTTCAGAAAATCTAGGAAAAATAGATTTGTCCATGAAATCACTCGTATGTTTCCAGAAAGAAATCTCCCAATTTACCTGCCAGGTTCAATTGATTTTTACGACCCAACTTTTTAAGGAACTTCAAAGGGACTATACTGCCTCTAGCGGATGATGTCAGAACTTCAACATCCAAACAGAAAGTCCTAAAATGTGGGTGCAAGATGTTTTCTGTATCCGTATTTTAAAAAATAACCCATAAAAGTTGGACTCCACTTATAGGTTATAACCAGCAGTATAAAACGATTCATATTCAGAGCTTCCCTTAAGAGCAGAGCCAAAAACAAACAGAAGTGCTGCAATCATTCACTGAAATTAATCAAACTGCCCAATACTGCTACAATTTATTCTCCACAGTTGAATTCAATATCTTACCAGCTGTGAGTGATGAGCAGCAGAAGATGACGGCGAGCAGTTTGAAGCAGCTGGAAGAAATCATCCTTCCACCATCAAAAAAATAAACAAAACTTGCGTTTGAAATATCAAGTCCCAGTTTTTTAGATCCAGATATCTACCAGAAGCCCCCCCGTTTGGAGCGCTGTCTGTCGTTTCAAACGCGTCTTTTAAATCTGCAAAGCCTTTTTCAGGTGAACAAGCGCAAAGCTGCGGCGGTTCTGACGTATCCCATGTCCATCCAGGTTTCGCGGGGTAGCTCTCCTGCGCAGCAGCTGGGAAGCCCAACTCCACAGCCCGCGGTGAGGAGACGGATGGACCGCTGTGTCAGCAGGGCAGGTGCACCAAAAAGAGTGAGAGGAAAGCTAACATATAATGGTAAATAAACGTTTAAGCAGCTCCCTTTTAGAGCTTCTTTATGCGCGTAATAAACCAGAAGAAGAATCAATCAGCGACCGGCTTTCATGCGCGCCTTGGATCACTTCTCCTCCCTTTCAGTCTCTGAGCTGCACTTATCCATGCGTGACATCAGTTTTGTGGAGACACAGAGGAAGGACGCAACGTCACAGTCTAAAAAAATTGGACTGAACAAATCGTAGAAAGTGCTTATATACTATAAAAGATGCGTTTTTTCCCAAGTACATTTGTTTTCAGCCTAATTTACTGTTACCCTCACATAAAACCCAACAAGTTTACTGAGATCTATTTTCGACCAATACAGAAGCAACACTGTGCAAAGATCACAAAGTGGCAGAGGAGAATAGATTCATTTATTCATTTAAGTCTTTAAAATTCCAAAATTTGTAGATAACTTTACATTTTTTCTGTCTGATTACAGTATTTTTAAATATTAAACTAGAAGATCTGATCAGTTACTTAAGTACTGTTCAAGAACTTAAGAAAATGAGTGAATAAAATAAAAGATGTACTGATTACCCAAAAATTCAACTCACATAAGAGGAACACTACTTCATATTTTTACAGAAATAAAAGTGAAAAGTAAAAAGGTATTTGGTGAAAAGGCTTCAACTAATAAATAATTGATCAAAAATATTAAATTATGCAAAGACTTTGTTATTTTAAAGGCCATGTAAATTAATAACAAAATTGCAAAAGTAAAAAACTCAGGCAAAAGAAACATTTTCACACATCAATTTCATTCAATGTAAAGTTGATAAAACTAACAACAACTGCAGCTGTGTGTCTATCTGGCAAATATTTGGTCAAAACAAGCTTTTTATTCACTCAGTGAACTTAGAATCCAGACTCAAGTAAGAATAGTGATGCTTCATAGTACATTTCTCCTGCAAAAGTAAGAAGTACAGCACAGTAAAAATACTCCTAAAAGTACATTTATTCCAAAATGTTACTGAAGTTAATTGTGCAGCAGATCAAGACCGAACTTTGATCATTTACTAAGCTGACCTCTGACCTGTGTTAAACAAGCAGCCCCCTGTGAGGCTGAGGTTAAAGGTATCATAATGATTTTTTCACAAAAGGAGAAAAAAACCCAATAGAAACCAAACAGCTCTTGTGATTTTGATTCAATCAATCGGCTCAAGCTTTTAGAATAAACATGGGTTGGATTTATTTTTAACTTTGGCAACAGGATACGCTGCTTTTTATATCAAAGTAAATAATCGTCCTTTGTCCAGCAGGACCCTGCAGTGTGTGGATGTGCTGCAGACTGTTTTCTTTTATCACCACAACAATCACTGCAGGTCAGAGTTGGCGACTCTTGAAATAAGAACATCCTTCCCTCGTATTTTCCGTCCACATCTGGACTCAGCTGCATTTTGGGGGAGTGGATGGCGAAACAGTGGACAAGTGCCTCTGCTCCTCTCTTCTATCACTTAACAAGGACAAAAATGTAAAATGTGACAAGAGAGCATGGGAAACCATTCCCTGAATCTCAGCTATGAATCTTATTTTCTTTCTTTTGGGAACAGTCACAACTTAAGTATTTAGATAGCTGCACTTCAGTGTTTACAGCACAGATTAATTATCCTTTGACTCATAAAATCCTCTTGAGAAAATCTTGGTGGTTAGGAAGGAGGGTATACAAAGTTGACTAATCTCTGGTTTATTTAAAGAAAAACAGAAACTAGAGAAGCTACAGTCTGTAGTTGTGGTTATGAAAGAATTGAATACCATTAAATTCACATTTTTTAGTAAATTAACACTATAACTGCAAAATTGACTTAAAATTTTATTAAACCATCAAATTTGTACTTAAACTAATTTTTTCATTCATTTTAGGAACTGAGAAACATTCTAAAAATATTCACAAGCAGCTTTTTAACCGAGTTTTAATCTTAATGTTTTTGCACAAATAGAAGGATTCAAATAGTTGTTGGTATGAAAATATCACCAGGTGAGCAACGGCATGAGATCTTTGCCTTGTTCCTGGAAACATTTGTGATGGAGTTTCTTCAGCTTTGGGTTAAAATATGTTCTTTCAATAGCAGTATGTCGTTCTTTAATGCAATGAGTCACATAAAATAAGTGAAACTTACTTATGCAAAGCCTCCAAACCTGCCAGAAACGTCTGAATCAGGGCCGACAAGCCTTTCTGTGGCCCTAAGCATACCAACATGTCAACACCAGACGATTTATTATCGCTAAGCTACTCTATATACTATACTCTATAACGCACCTACTATCAGCATCATTTGTAATTAGCATGCATTATACCAGTACTGTTATGACTATTAATTTTAATATTACAGGAGTAACAAAGTAAAAAAAAAGATTTTGAAATTCACAGAGGTTTTTAAGTGTGTCATTTTATTGTAACTATTTGAAAGTAACATCAGCTGATAAACATTGAATTTAATAGCTTATATTTCCCCCACAGTGGCAGCAGCCATCAACAGGAAGAGGTTAATCATTATTATTTATTTAAAAAAATACACAATTTGTTTTTCCATGTGTATTAGCATTTAGATTGCAATATTCAGTGTTATTTAAAATATATGTATATTTGACTACCATGCTACTTTGGGGCTCTTGGGGGCCCCTGGTGGTGTGGGGGCCCTCAGAAGCCGCTTTGCTCGCACATGCCTTGGGCTGGCCCTGGTCTGAATTGTTTTGTTTTCCCTTTTGTTTAAAGGACAGGTGTCAAACTCCAGTCCTGGAGGGCCACTGCCCTGCAACTTTTAGATGTGCCTCTGCTGCACCTGAATAGAATAATTAGTACAGCGCTGGAGAACTTATCTACACAAGAAGGAGGTAAGTAAGCCATTTCATTCCAGTGTTTTGCACCTGTGGCACATCTAAAAACTGCAGGACAGCGGCCCTCGAGGACTGGAGTTTGACACCCCTGATTTAAAGCATGGGTTTGTTCAAGAAAATGAGTGAATAAAATAAAAGATGTACTGATTTTTAATTTTTTTTATTTTAGTCTTTAAAACACCAGACTTTGCAGATAATTTTGTATTTTTGTCCGTCTGATGACATCACTGATAAACAGATGTGGCTAGTAACTACTGACATTTGCTCAATTACATTTACTTAAGTAAAATAATATTTTTAGTAGTATTTTTACTCTACTTTTACTTGAGTGATATGATTATAAAGTATCACTACTTTTACTTCAGTACATTTCTGGATACTCTACCCACTTTAAGTAACTCCACTGTAGGAAGAAAAAATAAAATGAATGAGATACGCGCACACCTAGAATTTAAGTCAAAGTGAGACTTCATCTTTATACACAATTTTTTTTTTTATTTTCATGCTATGGCACTGGAAGTGCTTTACCTTATTTGCATTATTGGCTGTATTAGTTTCACAGGTTTGTTTGGTAATTTCATTGGGGAAAGTATTTCTTCTGGCTGAATCTGCTATTTTGTAATCATTTCATTTAATTATTTAAATTTATTCATTTAAGTCTTTAAAATTCCAAAATTTGTAGATAACTTAAAATTTTTTCTGTCTGATTACAGTATTTTTAAATATTAAACTAGAAGATCTGATCAGTTACTTAAGTACTTAGCCTTGCAAAGAAATACGTTTTTTACTCTTTACTTTTACTTCTGAATTAGTGCAACTCTTCCTTGAGAGTTTCTTGATACTCTACCCACCTCTGCTTTTAAATATTTAATCAGGTATAGAGATCAAACAACCTTTTTATAAAATAAAAGCGACATTGCTTGGATGGCTACTTTTTACTTTTACTTGCGTAAGAATATCCTGATGTAGTGCTACTCTTAATTTTTGTCCACTCTGGTTTTGTTTTCTGATTACACAAATCTAATTTATTCAGGAGGGAAACTGAATCAGTATATGAACACACTATACTGAATATTTGTTAAAGATGGTCAAGTGTAATTAAATCGTCAAGTAATGCAAATAAAAATTAATGTAAAAATTGTAGATTAGGCTACATTTTAAAAGAGTACAAATAAGCTGGAAAATAATATTTTCAAGTAAAAGTAGAATGAAAAATAAAAACAGTAGGCAGATTGTTTAAGCAGAAATAGAGCAACCAATGAAAGAGTTGAGCTTCATGCTGTTTCTGTGTATTGTTTGAGAATTAGGCGTCTCGTAAAAGAGAACGAAGGAGCAACAGATAAGTCTCCTTGTGAACAATTGGTGGAAGTTGCTTGCTGAGAGGGTGGATTTGAAGTCATTTATTTTAAATGGTTCTGTTCAAAGCTCGTTGTAGGGGACTGACTGGTTCTACACACACAGCATGGATTCTTCCTTTTAGCCCAGATGAACCTGTAGAAATGTTTTTCTCCAGTGGATGACCCAGTTAAAGCCCCGTAACCAGAACTTCAGCCTTTCAAACAGCTTTATGTCTGGCAGGAGGAGTAAAATGTGTAGCCTGCTATACCAATGATGATGATAGAGTTATAAATTATTCATATTTCTCATGAGGGTTAAAGACAGAAGGCTGCGTGAGTCGAAAACTAAAGATTTGTCAAAGTTAGTCAAGCATTAAATCCAGAGTTGGATAGAAACCACTTACATTTACTCTAATAACTTTTTTTTGATTAAATGTACTTTTAGGAGTATTTTCACTACACTGTACTTTCTACTTTTACTTGTGTAATTTTTTTTATGAAGTATCGCTACTATTACTTGAGTAAAATGTCCGGATTTTCTACCCACTGAATGAAGAACAAACATGTTTTAACCAAAAATTCACCAGACACAGACACACACACCTGCAGTTTTTGTTGAAGTTTCAGAAGTTTTATTTTGAAAGAAACTGATTTTGAAAAAAATATATATTTTGCCTGATTTTGTTATGTTTTTTTGTTACTCATATAAATTATTGTCATTTTGGTCTTTAACACACCAAAATTTCCTCTTGACTTTATATTTTGGTCCGTCTGATGGCGTAATTTCTAAATATTAAATGATTGATAGTTTGATCACTTACTCTTCTTAAGTAACCAGCAACTCCCGACCCCATCAGGGACAAGGGTGAACAGAAAATGGATGGATGGATGAATACTCTTCTTAAGTAGACTTTTTTTCCACTGTTACTTGAGTAATTTCTTGTACAGCTAAAAATATGTTGAAATATTAATGCTCTTATAATTGTTGAGTACTTTATTCATCTCTGATTAAATCTGACATGTTGGATGTTTTAGGAGGATTCACTGTAAAATTAATTTACTGGTACTGAAAATATTTAAAATTATTCTATCAAAAGCATTACATAACAAAAATACATAAATATTTAAACTGGATTAAATCCTTTTTTAGAAAGATAAACCAAATATTTTCCACCATAACCAAACTTTGATTAATGATTACGTCTGTCATAAGGGAGTCTGGCCAGCCAGTTTAATTAGAGCTATTCAGCTTTCATCTATAAATGACTGGAAAAGTAATGAACTCCAAATTCACAGCTAGAATTCACAGTGGACACTTCAGATCTTATTTATAGACTGCTGAAAATATGAAGAAGTTTTACTGAAGAAAGTCTAACAGATTCTGTCATCATCAAAGTTAGGTTTTATATAAAAAATGCTTAGAATTAAATTGAAATGTTAAAAGTTGAATTAATGATGTATCATAGAAATCAAGTTTGTGATCAATCTTTCGTTAGTGAAATGAGTCAACTTTTAGATTACATTTTAATTTATTGAGATGCAGCTGTATGGCAGAGACACATCTTGTAAAAAAAAACGTTAAATGTAAAGAACTCACCAAACTTAATCACTTCAAATCATTTTAAACCATCTGATGATGTGTTCACGAATAGGATACAACTGTCAATAAAAGGTTTTGTGCATGAATGGATACACACCATGGAAAAAAACTCGAGGTAATTGCTAAAGTAAAACAAGCAGTGAATATTTGGGGTTGTCATTTCCATATAACACTAAATTAATAACACTAATTATGCTCCATTCATTGTTCTTGGCTTGATTCTAAAAATACTTAAACTCAAGGTCCAAAAATTAATGGAATCGTAAAACAAAAATAAAAGGCAAGTTATTAAAGCGGTTAAGTTGCTATTCTTCAAGACGTTTTATCTTTCTAAATGTAGCAGAAGTATGAAAACAATAAAACAACAATAAAGGTTTTTATTGTTGTTATATTATTGGAGTTTCGGGATTCCGAGTGTCTGTGAACGTAGCTTTTCCTTCACGCTGATTTTCGCGGCATTGGAAACAAGAAGCTAACCTGAGGTTTTCCTTTGCTCTGAGACATCAAACATGGAGCATTTTGTATCGACTGTGAAAAGTGAGTCATTTACGATTTAACTTATATTAATTGTAATGAACAAACTTTGTAATTGTGTCACTTCCTGTTGCAACAAACCTAGCTTACATGCTAGCAGGACCGTTAGCTAACGGACAGCTAGTCGCTTTGGTCGAAAATGTAATTTAATGTCCACTTGTGCCACTCAGGTTTGTTACTAAATAACTTCTTCGACTTTTTTAGATCTTTAAATACACAAGGGAATATAAGGAACAAAGTATTTGGTTTGGATTTTTATATTTGTAATTAATTTGAATATCTAAAACCCAGTTTGTTATGTGTGAAACTTTTATTTGATTTATAAAAACTAAGTAAAGTATTTATATTAATATTATTGATTTCTTTAAAATCCTGACCACATTAGAACTGGCCCACGTCAAAGACTGCAATATTTAGGCTTTTCAAACTTGGGTAATTATGGGTAGATGGTGGGTGGATCATAATGAAAATAAAGATACTGAAGCTGGAAAACATATGTGATTAGATAACTTTATTTTCTCAAATCCACTCTAGAGCTATCCCTACAGACTCTTTTGCCTTTGTGCATGTTAAAAATAAAATGTATCATTGTGAAACGTATGTCTTTGCTGTCATTATCCTGTTGACTTGTCCTCTTTCTTTTTTATTTGCTCAGCTCTCACAGACAACCTGCTGCAGACACAGATGCCAGATTTTGTTGAGGCCATCGAGAAACTTTTCTCTAAAGTGTCTGGATTAGATGTTTTGTCGAAAATACCACATTCACAGGTAGATTAGATTGTTGCACATGATTTATAGCCAATTTTACTAGTTGACGCTGTTCTAGTCAAGTAAATGTAAGAAAACAAACAAAATATATTAACAATACCTTGGAAAATTTGTCATTATACAGTTGGCAGTGGGAAACTGGTCCATTTTACAGCCAGAGCTACAATCTAATGGTTTACATGAAAATATATTACATTCTTGGAATGGTTCACCTCAAGCACCTACATTTTATTGAAAATCTGTGGCAACACATTGTTTTGCGAAGAGCGAAGGCGGCCATTTTGGTCTTTCGATATGAAAACCAGGTAGAAAAATCTCCAAAAGACTTGCAGTTGCAATTCCACTGAAAACAAGGAGAGTTATTTCTAAATGCCACACTTTTCAGATTTATATTTCTGAAAACAAAAACATTTTCTTTCACCTCACAACTAAGCATAAAATATTGTTTTCATCTATTAAATAAAATCCCAATTGAGTGGATACAAATCCATGGCACATTTTCAGATTTTAATTAGTAAAAATGTAAATAACCACACATCCTTTTCCTTCTATTTCTACTCCTACTTTCATATAAAATACAACTGTAACTGTAAGACTTTTATCTATATTGTTTAATTTTGACTCAGTTGCATGTATTAAACACTTTATAAAGAACTATATTTGTATGAGTTTCATCATTAATTCTCTGTAACTTTTCCAGCTTGAAGAGTGTGCCATCCAGTTGTGGAACTGGTCGGTGACCAAGAACGCCGGTGGTGCTCTGAGTAAAGTCCAAAAAGCCAAAGGTACACTTCTAATCTCATGATCTGCCTAAATATAAGCTTTAACAGTATTGATGCTGATAGATGTGAAGTTTAGACTCAGAAGGAAGGTTGTGAACAGAATTAGTCGCAGTAATGTTGCATCATATTCAAACATTTCCATCGCGCAGTTCGTCATGCCGCATGCAGTCTGCTTTACTGTTGTGAACCTGAGAATCCAACAGAGGGCGCCATCCGCAAGCAGGTCCTGGTGAGCAGCACTGTAGGCCCTCCTCGACCAGCGCTCAGCATTTTATGAGGAGAAGGCCCATTTATCAGTGTCTAATCTTTACAGATGGCCAGCAAAACGGGCAGAACCTGGCTGGACTGCAAAAATCCCCAGATGGCAGATCATTTCTTGAGGCTTGCTGTCAAGGTGAAGAAAAATGAACGCACAGACT
Source organism: Alfaro cultratus (assembly GCA_903066825.1). NCBI lineage: Eukaryota > Metazoa > Chordata > Actinopteri > Cyprinodontiformes > Poeciliidae > Alfaro > Alfaro cultratus. The sequence goes on from CAEFZX010027140.1 coordinate 45,089, forward strand.
GAGAGAGAGAGCTTTAGTCGGTGCAAGTTTAGAGCAAACAGAAAAATGGTGTTTTTAAGAAAAAAAAAGAAGCTTTGTTTGCTACGTCTCTAGAGCCTGGAAACCCTCTACAGCCAGCTGATGACCAGAGGTGACGCAGCAGCCGACGTTACTTCCTCCAAGGCGGATGTGGAGAAGGACCTGCTTCGAATTCTGTCATGCCAGGCAGAGTCGGTGAGCGCATGTGATGTTCGACACCTTCGATGTGAATATTTGTTCTTGTGATATTTGGCAGCTCAGCAAGTGCTGTTCTGACAGACTTGCAGTGTGAAGTGTAAGACAGCTAAAATGTGAACTGAGAAACAATGAGAGGGGAAAATCTTTAATATCTGACAAGGAATAATAAAAGTTCAAGTCTGACCTCGGTTGCAGGCCGTATCCCAAGGGAATAGCGGAGAAGCCACGGTCTACATGCAGCGATGTAAAGACATGCTGCTGCGGATACCGAAAGATGTAAAACAATCCCTCTGTTTGCACATTTACAACTCTTATTTATTGATTTGTCACATTCACTGTGCATATTGTTGCTGAAAGTGAGGGGGAAGCTAACTGTGAACTCACTCTCTGAACGCAGACGGCGTACCTCTCCCTAATGTGCTACAACTTTGGTGTAGACACCTATAATCTGAGGAAGTTTGAGGACAGTACTTTCTGGTTGAGGTAAATATGATATTTAATGTTTGTTGTTAAAAACAGAGCAGGGGAAAACAGTAACTCTTCTTTGTCAGCCAAAGCTACGACATCGGTAAAACGAGTGTGAAGTACGGGCCTGGACCAGACGTTCTGGTGAGACTGAAGTTCAGGAAAATCACTGGAAATGGTTACAGATTTAAACTTGGCTCTATTTTTCTCACAATAGGCCAAAGATTTGCGTCTGCTTGCTACAGTTTATCTAGAGTGGGACTGTCAGAAGTTTCAGGAGAAGGCGCTCGATGCCGTCATCTTAGCCAACAAGGTAAGACACGAGACTGTGATTTAGAGGACAGTCATGCTTTGTGTTTGATAGTCCCTGTATGAATTTGGCAGGAGTGTGTGAGCACATCTGGGCTGTATTTAAAGATAAGAATCCTCCTGAGATCCAAGGCTTCAGACAATCACATCAGAGCAGGTTAGTTAATAACGGCTCAATGAATTATTTATACAGAATATCATTAACGTTGGACAGTGGGGCGTCGCTACCTGAACATTCAGGGAGTCTTTGAAACTACCGGGAGGTTCAAGATGGAGGGAGACAATACTTCTTTTGTTTTTTTAACTTAAATTTAAGCTATAGCGACGTAATTCAATTGAATTTAATTTGGTAGATCATTACAAAGTGGTGCATAACAGGGTGGTGGAAGGAAAACTTAACATTTATGATGCAAATGGAAGTACAAAAATGTGCAAAATGTGAATAAAAACAAAAATCAGTCTTTTAATTAGAACAAATTCTAAACCATGTGTAATTTTCATCACTCTCTTGTGATGATCAAACCCAAATAAAAATTTGTGGTTTTATTGTTACTAAATGTGGAAAAAGTTCTGCAGATGACTTTGAGATTCACATTTTAAAGTGTTTTGCAAACGTTTTTCCAGGACTTGATGAGATGCTGGAATCAGTTCCTCTTGAAGTCTGTCTGAGCACAGTGAAACTTCTCATGTCTGAAGACAGGTTAAAAAAAAAGTCTTGATTTGTTTTCCACCTTTGTTTACACCTAACAATAAATTGACATGCATACATTTATCATCTGAATCCTCCTGTCCAGCCTAAAACTGGGATGTTTTTGTGATTATTGTAGAGAAATGCTGGCGTTTGACTATCTGAAGCGTGTGTGTCAGCACTTTGGCTCGTCCCCTGACCTGGGCGCTGCTCTTGTGCTGCATGTTGAGCTGCTGCTGCAGAGAAACAAAGAGCTGCTGGCCAAACAGAAGATAGAAGACATCATCACTGGTGCTGTTGCAATCAGATTATTTTTAATTATTGCAACTGTGCTGCAGTTTTTTATGCAGGGTTTGTGCTTAAAATTGGTAATAAAGAGCCTTCTAGCTATTGATCAAAACCCTAAATTTGGAAAACATTTACAGTTGAAACCAGATGTTTAAATATATGTATATTTTTTCTCACTGTCTGAAGTTAAATCAGACTAAACTTCTATTGTTTTTTTTGGGTTTTTTGGTTAGTTAGAACTACCAAATTTATTTCTATTTGCTAAATGCCAGAAAATTTTTCATTAGCATTATTTTATGTGCAATTATTTATTATTCCTGGTGGCTTCATAACTTACTGATCTGTGTAACTGAAATAAATGTTGGGTAATTTTTTATACCTTAAACAAAGTTATTGAAATTGTGGATATTTTTTGTTAAATTAGTGTTTTGTTCTCTGACCAGTGAAATGAAAGATTTCAAAACATCTATTTTTTAATATTTTAGTTTATCTTGTCCCTGTGTAAAATGTAGGATATTATCTCAAGACATTATTAACAATAGTAATAAATGATATCATCAAATAGTGAATTGAAACTATCTTTTTTTTAGTTTATTTGTGTTGGAAAAGTTAAAATAACTTAACCTTGAAAATGCTTGAAAAGTTCTTGAATTTCACTGTGGGAAAACTTTACAAACCCTGAATGTAAAAATCAGTTTTACCTCCCACAGGCCACTACAGTGGTAAACAGCTCACTCCAGATGCACTGACCAGTTTGCATGTCATACTGTGGGATCAGGCGTCAAAACATTTTGAGGTGTGCTGAACTTATTTTACAAAAGAAAATCTGATTTAATACCATTTGATTAAAAACCTCTTCTAGCTGATTATCTCTGCTTTGTCATTTCAGGCTGCTAACTATGCAGAGGCTCTACAGTGGTATAACTACTCCTTCAACTTCTTCAAGGCAGGTCAGATGGAGCCAAATCTAGCCAAGCTGCAGAGGAACAGAGCGTCCTGCCTGCTGCACCTGCAGCAATTAGAAAAGGTAAAATTGCCCAAGCATCAGCTGCTCTGATTGAAATTATTCTGCTGCAGTAGTTAATGCACACCAAATCAGTTGATTTTTGTTAAATGTGACTTATAATGTTTACTTAAACAGGTTAGGATAGGTCTATGGGTTATACAAAAGATGTTCATTACATTTTTTGCACGAAATCATTCTTAATGAGATTTTAGTCTAGTCAGTTCTGCCTGTTTGGAGCTCTTTTCAGAATGACCTCTTTTAGGGCCTCTTGTCACTTTAAATACAAATAAGCTGCTTCTGGCCAACTTTTACACTTCCACATGAAAATAGCTGCAAAACGACGCGCAATTATACAACAGCACATATTTGAAAAGGAGAAATGGAGCCTTCTGCACAACCAACAAGAATGCATCAAATGGTTTCTGAATGGTAAGTCAAAAACACAACACTCATCTTTTCTAGCAGCCATTGTACAGCAGATACAGCGGTAAAATTAGCAGACCAAAAATTACTGGAGCTCAGTTTGGGTTACTAGGTAACGATCTGGGCTTTGCTGGGGTTGCTCCATGATGTTGCATTCTGGAGGTTTTTGAAACGGCTCATTTTCCAGACTCCAAAAACCATCAACTTTTTTTTTAAGCGTTTGTTCTGTTTTTAGAAACAGTAGAGATATAAATGAAAGTATTAAAAAAGCACAAAATGTTAAATATCAATAGTAATTTTCTGAAAATAGTTTACATTTGTGTCCTCAGGCTAAAGAAGCAATTAAAGAAGCAGAAAGGTCTGATCCTGAGAGTATCTTCACTCAGTTCTGCATTTTCAAGATTGCTGTTCAGGACGACAACGTACAGAAAGGTATATACATTTGTGACAAAGTGGTTCAGTTGTTTTACCACTTGTCCCTTATTTTTTCCTGGATTATTTGTTTATTTTGTTTGTTAATATACTTGTTTGTTAATACTATTCTACAACATTAAACTATAACTTTTTTTGTTTTTCTTCAGCAAATTATTTGTGTTGTTTCTTTCTTTGCAACAGCTGCAGAGGCGTTGAATACGATGGGAGTTCTGTCCAAGTCGCCTGTATCCAGCGAAGACAGGCTGCTGCTATCAGAGAGCGCAGCTTCCTGCCTCCTCTGTCTGGCAGCTCAGATTGCTCTGGAGGTAGAATTCATCATTCATCGTTACTCGTTCCAATCACAAGATTAGGTCAAATTGAGAATTCATCACATTTCCCAGTGCCGTGGTGTTATTATGATGGTTAGAGTGCCTCATCAGTGCTACTTGCAGTTCGGACACACGTTCAGTTCAACACAAATGAGCGTGTTTATGTGTAGGACGGTGATGAGGAATCATGATCTTGTCACTTGGATCATATGTTGTTGGGCAGGAGGAGTTGAGAACTGATAAAAATAACACACATCAAATGTACTCCATCTTGAAAAGCTCAAACATTTAAATATGTAGCGTTCTTTAGGTTCATATCATCCAACTGCAAGCAAATATACAATGACTTGTAGAAGTTTTGAACTTTTTTCACATTACCTAGACAGACTTCAATAATTATTATCATTCTGATTATTAATTGAGTAATGAAATAAAAAATTTTATCAAATAAAACTTCAAGGGAGGCAATTTTCTCTCTACAAATTTTAATAATCGAGGTACTCAAGTCATTCAAGGAATCGTTACATCTTACTTCAATGCCCACCACACTTGTTATATATTTATTTATAGACATATATAACACTTCCTTTCACAGTTAATTCCTTTTTATCTCATAAAATTCACAGGATATGAATAGGTTTTTGAGACAGTATTACAGTTAAATAATGTCTGATCGTTTTGAATATTCATGATGGGAACGTTTGTTTGTGACAGAGTGGAAGACAGGAAACTGCAGTGAAAGCTCTGGAGGTTTTATGTGAGAACTCAAAAGACGAAGCTCACGTTCTGATGGGTCTTAGGTCAGTGAAATATATTTATACTTATGTGTTGATAATGAGGAGAATGATATATTGTTTGCAACTTGTATTGTTGGTTTAATGAATACGGCCTTGAATGTTTTTGTAATTATTAACTTCTTGCTCTCTTTTCACTTTTCATAGTGGATGTTGCAGCAGAATGTTATTTTTCTTATTTATTTACTTTCATAAACTTAAAAGCAACAATTCAATATTAAATAAAAATTATATAAAATGATGCCAGGTATAAAATTTCAGTGCTTGGCGGGTCTGTTGCTGGATTTGCATAAATAATGTAATTATTTTTAGCTGGTGTGCCTTACAGATTGTAGTGACTCTGCTTCTCGGTCACCTCCAATGATCCAGTGACCCATTTTCTCCAGCTTTCCCATAGAAACTGTGTTTCTGTATAACAATGTTAGTAGGTGAAAGAAAACCAGGTCAACGCTGGGTTCTCTGTTTTTATTTTCACAGGTGTTTGGTCCGACTCGTGTTCTCCTCAGCAGAAAACTCAGCTGACGGGTTGAGGTGAGGCAAAATGTAAAAATAAATAAATTTAAAAAATGATATAATGTCATGTTTGGTTAAGGTTATACATCTAAAACAATCAAATCTTGCAGGGATGTGAATCTGGACAAACTCCTGCCGTATCTGAAACGGGGTGAGCAGATTTATAACTAATAAACATCTGAAGCCAGATGAATTTACATTTATTTCACTCTAGAATTAAAATCAGACTGAATTTTTTATCTTTAATGTCATTTAGGATTACCAATATTATTTATAACATTCTAATAAACACGACAAAATAGTGCAGTATGTTTGGATGGGAAAAATTTGTAATTTTAGGCAGTATCTGAGTATGTCAGTAAGTATTTTAATTGATAAATAATGCATAAATATCTACCGAATGGGGGACATAAGCAGCTTTAGAAAATCCTTCTAACATCAGCAGTATAAGACTGATCTGTTAATTATTTATGGATTGATAGATTGATAATTGGATAGCAAAAGGTTCTTAATAGGAGATTTGTACCATGCCACTTGGGAATTTTTGTCAGAGCATGTATTACAAATATATTAAGATTTTTTTTCAATCTTTTATTTAAAATATAAATGTTTTTCTTACAGTTTTGCCTTAATATTTGCTCTCAGTATGTTGTTCTCTCAGCAAATAGCATTTTTCTGAGTCTGTGTACGCCATTTAACAGTTAATCAATTACTAGATTAGTAGATGATTATTTTAATAATTTGTTATTAAAATAATTGATTGTTTCCTCCAATTAAATAATTGTTTAATTCCTAGTCTAGTCGTCATCCTTCTTGCATTAAACAGGCCTTCAAAGTTTTTAAAACTGACTCCGAAAGTTTAGTCTTATTTAATGTAAGTGGAAAAAGTTAAACATCTTTTTATTCAGTGTTTGTAATGACAAACTCAAGGCCCGAGGGCCAAATCTGGCCCGTCGTAGATTCTTATATGGCCCTTTTGACTCTAAATTACATCAATAAATCCGTCCAGTTTTTCACAAATCTGAAAAATCCACACAAAATCAACAAATCCCCATATTTTTCTGATTTTACTGCAATTCTTTCTTAAAATTGTTCAAAAACACTGGGTTTAAGAGATTGCTGCCTCAGCCAAAAAGTCACATTTTACATGATACATTAGCGCAAATATCCTAAAAATTCCTTAGGAGTATTTCTGAGTTAAATTGGTCTCTAAATTCTCCCTAGGTATGAGTGTGTCTGTCTCTGTGTTGCCCTGCGACAGTCTGGCGACCTGGTGACCCCGCCTCTCGCCCGGAACGTAGCTGGAGAGGCACCAGCACCTCCCGACCCTATTAGGGACAAGGGAGTTAGATAATGGATGGATGGATATTTCTGAATTAGCACCACAAAATCTGTGATTTTGATTACAAAAAATCACAAGAACAATCACAAAATCCTGAAAGGGCGGCTAATTATTAATATTTTAATAGTTTAATTGGTTTTATCAATATATTGTGGCACAACAGGAACTTTAAGAACATTTACTGAGTTTGACACCCCTGGTGTATGTAAATATCTGGTTTCAGCCGTTTTAGTTCACATTTCCTCTAAAGTCTCCATAACCCTGAAAGTTTTCTCCTCCCAACAGCTCTGCAGACAATTTCACACCAGTCTAATATGACTGCTGAGCAGCGCGCCGAGGACGCTAACTGGTTCAGAAAGATTGGTACCGACTCTTTCTTTCCTTGCCACTTTAATATGACACGCTGTGCTATCACCTAAAATCTTGCTGCAGCCTCATTTTGTCGGTGTGTGGGTGCTTCTGTTGCAGCCTGGAACTCGGCTCTGCAGTGCGAGAGCAGACCTGACAGAATGAGGGATTTCTTTGTGCTGTCCTACCAGGTAAGTGTGCCGGTTGACCCCGTCATGGCTGACTTAGGCACAATTAAGGGATTAAATGTTGCTTTGACAAAAGAGACAGTTTTACCGTTCACCTTTTTAGCATTTTACATGATTTAGACCTGTTTGTTTACAACGCATTGTTAACTTAATAAAAAAACTAATATAAAAGGCGTCAGGAGAGCCGGAGCACCAGCACTTGGTTCAATTCCCCAAAAAAACTTTGGAAAAAGAAAAACTCATTTACAGGGATGAAGCTATTGATTGTTAACTGGAGTATGCAGACTCCAAACGTGTCATTTTCTGATAAAACAACATATTCAGAACAGTAATTAAGCCCAAACTGTACAAAATACATATTATACATTTTACACTTCAGATGAAAGCACCTTTGTCTGTAAATATGTTCTACCCAAAACTCTTTCAGTGGTAAAGTTTTAACTTGAACCAGTTCAAATTAAACAAAAGAATGCTAGGTTATTGCATATTATAAGGCAATAAAATGTTTATTTGCCTATTAATAAAGGAATTGAATTCTATGTTCATATGCATATTTTAATATATTTCTAATATTGCATTAAAAGGGTTAAGTGGTTAAAAGCTGTTTCTAGAAGCCATGACGTCATCATGTCATTATTTAAAGAGACAATAATCAATCTGTATGTAAACTTCTGATATTAAGAACACGAGTAAATAAATCTCTTATAGATTCTTTATCTGAAAACATTAAATTATTTATGTTTCAGCAAAGATAAATGATTTTGGTAGTTAAAACTGACCTAAAATAAGAGAAGGTTGGTCTGATTTAACTTCAGACAGTGAGAAAAAAAGGTTTCTTTTTATCTGGTGTACATAAACTAGGGGTGGACCGATTTATTGGTGCCAATTTCCTTAAGATTGGTGATCAGCTGATACTTAGATGTGAAGAGGATCTTGTCCATCTCAGCAAAGGTCTAGAAATCAGCTGCTGTCCTGTTCTGCTCTGCAGTGAGAGGTTTGACTGACAGACCGACCCACCAAGTCATGTCTGCATGTTTGAAGTCACTCACTGTTGTCAACTCAGTGGCTTTCTTGCTATATTTAGCAACATTTCAGACAAAAAAAATAATCGGTATCAGCCAAAATCAGAATCGGAAGGTCAGGATTTTTAAAGCTCGGTAATCAGCAATCTGCTAGAAAACTACAATCGCTGCACTCCTAATGTAAACCTCTGGTTTCAGCTGGACAGTGGTTGTATTTTCCAGCACAATCTCATTATTATTCATGTCTTTAGTAGTTGCTAAAATAATTTCATCAGAACATAAATGTTTTTTTTCAGGTTAAACCTGCAGCTTTTAGTTAAAGCAGTGCATTCCTGTTTTTCTTCAGTTGCCAGAGATAAATAATTTGTTTTTCTGCTTGACCTTAAAGCTCTCCCTGCTGTGCCCTCCTGACCGCGCTCTGCTCATGGGCCAGAGGACATCTCTGCTGATGGCAGCTGCTGCCTCTTTGGAGCTCTGCAGGAAGTCTCCTCACTCCACCCAGGTGTGCCACCCACTCCTCATCCTCTACATTTAGCACGCTCACCATCAAAAAGGATGGAAATTTACCAAGACCAGTGGAGAGGAGGAGAGGTGACTAACCACATTACCGGCGCAGGCGTGGGCGTCTTGCATCGGGAGGAGAGCCGGACACTAGATGGCGCCAGTAAATCCAGAATCCTTGTGTTGGTTTCACAGGCGGAGGATCTCACTCTGGCTCTGGAGCACATTCAGGCCTGTTGGGAGGTCTGCAAAACCCTGAAAGCATCAGGTACAGCAAGCGAAAATAACAGAAACCGACAGGAAGTGGGAGTTAGTTGAACAAATATTTCTCTAAATGGATTTGAAGGCAACCTTCCAGCGGACCCGACGGACTCCCTGCTGCTGCTGTACGAGTTTGAGGCTCGTGCAAAGCTGAGCGATCCGAAGGTGGAGACGATACTGGAGTCTGTCCTGGAGCTGGAACATGTTGAAACCAAAGTGTTGGAGACCATGGCAGGTTAATAAACACTCATTTAATTAGAGGAAACTAACTCTGATTTTATCAATAGGTTTCGAAGATTTAAGTTTTGGAAAATCAGGATTTATTTATTTTTCATCCAAGGCCCTCCATCTTGTTTGACCAGCGTGTTTTACATCTTCTATCCATTTGTTACTGGAACTCAAAATGGAATGGTCCCTTTAAGATTTTGTTTCTTTTTTTATTTCTAGAATAAAGTCATAATGTTACAATAATACAGTCATAGTAATATGAGAATAAAGTTGCATGACAATAAAGCCTAAATAATACAGAATAAAGTCTTAATATTACAAGAATTAAGTCGTAAGATCTGGAGTAGTAATTTTACACTAAAATAATTGATTATCCAATCTTATTATATAAAAAAAACACTTTTTTCTCCCAATTTTTTAAGACTTTCTTCTACTAAAATTGCATATTTATTTTGTTATGATTATATTCTTGTAATTAAACCAAAATTATTGTAGTCTGGCCCTAATTGTACAAATTGTAAAACTAACAGAAGGGTTTATTGAAATAAATCAAATAGCCTAAATGCAATTTCTTCATTAGAAAAGAAAACAAGAAAAAAGTATTGATTAAAATCAGAAATAAGCAGTAAAGCAATCAATTGCACAATAAATAAAAATAAGTTTGATAACTTCCATTGTGATGATTAATGTCTTTTATATCCTCCAGTTACAGTGTTTACAAGTTTATTGACCTTTGAATAGAATAGAATAGAATAGAGAGGGCACACTTGCATTAGTTTGCTGTATGACTTGAAAATAGACAATATAATCACAATAATTTCTGTGACAATTTATCATCCAGCAGAATTTGCTATTGTGACTGGCCTAATCAGAAAATATCAGATTTTTAAAAAATCCTATCTAGAACATTATTATTACTTAAAGCTGCAGTAATTAGCTTTTATAAAAAAATATTTGTTAGATCTATGACCATGTTGTGACAGTGTAGTACCATAGATGAGCTGTGAGAAGACAGATCTCATCTGCCTCAGCCCTGAACTACCATTGCCGTGCCAACCCAAAAACAACCAATCAGAGGAGGAGGTGGGTCTTAGCGCTGTCAATCAATCTTGTGTAGGGTGGAGGAACAACTTACCTTTGCAGAAAAATTGTTTATCTGCCATCATCTGTGGCCACGCTAACTAAACAGCATGCACAACAGAATGTACCAGCTGCAGCGTAGTATAAAGCAAGCAATGAGATGATTGACAGCGCTAAGACCCGCCTCCTGCCTCTGATTAGTTGTTTCTAGTTAACACTGGGAGAAGGCAGAGGAGCTGTTTTTTTTCACAGATTTTGTGCCTCATATTGTCACAACAAAGAGAGAGTTTCAACAAATATTTCTGATAAAAGTTACATACTGCAGCTTTAAGTATTTATTGTTGGTTTTTTCTTAATGAAGGCTTAGCCATGGAGCCTCCAGCCCACTTCCCTCAGCTCTGCAAGAAGGCCCTGAGAGCCGCTCTCTCCCTGCACAGGAAGCAACCCCAGGCCGACCCGACGCACTGCAGGCACCGCTGCGCCACATGAAAACTCGCTTCCTTATTTCTGGAACCAAAATGTCTAATTATGTGTCTCCATCTTAGTAAGTACGTCCACAGCCTGATCAAGCTGTCCCTGCCGAGCGGCGTGTCCGAGGTGGAGAGCCGCGTGCTGCAGGAGCTGTGGGATTACTTCGAGGACGCTCTGTCCATCATCTCAGCCGCGGTGAGCCAGCGCCAACAGAACTGCTCCATAATTAACCCTCTCTCTTCCACTCTACCGCTGCCCGCTGTTTCTTGGAAACCTTTTTTTTTTTTATCAATGGGCTTTCAGCCACACTTCAATTAGCAGATGCTTCCATTCACCACCCCTTCCTGCCAATTTGAATGTTAATGTTCTGCAGAAAACGTCCCACTGCCGGTGAGCAGCGCCTCTGAAAGAGACGTGGGATTATTGAAACATCACGCTGCCTTTCAGGCGCTGCATATTTCCCCTTTCAGAGGCAGTTATTACTTGAAAGCTGTCGAAATCTTTGGATCAAAGTAAAGGGACAAGATTAAAAGTGTTAGAGAATATGAATGAAATGATTAAAACAAGTTAGTAAAAAGGTTAACACACAAAACGGCAGGATTTGATGAAAGTTTCTGAGTAAAGGGAACTTTAGTCACCCAGGTGGCCGCTGCTAAAAAGCCTTTTTTCTAACATCTTCCTGCTTTCCTCCGCAGCCGGATGGCTTTCCAGAGATGGAGACGCTGTGGCTGCTGACTCAGGCGTGGAACGCCGGGATTCTGCTGTACAGCCTTGCCCAGTACCACGAAGCCGAGAAGTGGTGCGGCCTCGCCATGAGCTTCGTCCGACACCTGGGGTCTCTGCAGGAGAGCTACGAGATGCAGGTAGAGCATCGGAGTCATCTACAGAAAAGGACTATGTCCAAAAATATGATAAACTTCGAACCTTTTTTCTCAAAATACTAATTCTGTCAATTTATGTCAAAATCCAAATAGGTATGTCAATTATGATGTTAGCATATGAAAATAGTCACATAACTGTTTCTTCTCACGTAATACTTTTATGATTAGATTCGTCTGATGATGCATAAATTATAACATTTTTCAGTGGCACTAATAGTCTTCCGTATAGTCATTATTATTATTGGACTCATTTGTAAGGGAACGTGTGTACCACGGCATATTGGGGCCATTGTAGATGGAACAAAAGAAGTAAATTTCCATAAAAAACTCAAATTACAAGTTGCAAAAGTTAAACCTTTTTAACTTCTCAGAATTTNAATTTCAAAATTGTCTGGCAAATTTTTGACTTTTGAAACTCATAAATTTCCAATAAATTTTCGTAGAAAATTTCTGGCAGAAAATTACTTTTCCGTTTTATTTCTATCTGCAATGGCCTTAATAAGTCGTCATACTTGCATCTCAAAAAGTCATAGAAAAGTGAATTTATTTCAGTAATTTAACAAAAAATGTAAGTCATACAGAGGGATATATTGTTTTTCCAGCATTACCAACAAGATGTCTAGTAACTAGAGGTGTATTGTGGAATATGTAGTAGGGCTGGGGGATATGAGAAAAATCGAATATCCTGATATGTTTTTGCTATATCACGATACACAATATATATCACAATATTCTTAAATGAGCTCCAATGTTATTTTAAACTGTAGATCCCTTGCAGCATGATGTCACGAACGTCCCGCCCCCATTTCCCTGCTAGACTTAAATGTAAGCTCATATAAAAAGGGATTCAGTATTTTGCTATAAACTGTCTACACACTATGACTAGAAAACGTTTTTCTAAGAGAAATAAAAAGTGAAATAAGTTTTAACTAAGAAAAAACATAGCGAACTAGACTAGCTGATCTGATTCGTCTTCAGTTACCGTCTCATTCACGGCTCGCCTCAAACTCTCCTTGTCACCATGTTTGTTTTCTGCACGCAGCGATTGGTAGAAAATGTTCAGGTTGGGAGAGAGGAGGGACTAGTGATGCATTCATAGGGTGTCGGATAAATTATACTCGCAGTGAATTTGAAGGCAAAAGTTTATTATTTGAACACTCAATGGTTGCGATATAGCCATTTTAACTATCATAAATTGAAAATATGGCGATACATCGAGTATACTCGATGTATCGCCCAATATAATAATATGTAGTGTGGTTAGTGCAGGCCTTCAGTTTTAATTCTGCCTTACTGCTAATAAAACAAATAGTCTTAGAAAATGTTATTACTTAAGTTATTTTCCACAAAGGCTTAGCCATGTATAGAACAGTGTTTAGAGCGTTTAAAAAGCATATTAATAGAAAGTTAAGTTGAAGGAAAAACGTATAGGAAAAGGCATACAGGCAGCGATAACTACAGCCTTGAGAAGATTGTGAAGTCTAAGATCTTCCAAAATGAAGGTAAAGTTTCCATTTTATTTGGTAATTAGATTCTGGAGGAAGAGTGGAGAAACAGAATCCATGTTGCTTGTTTTTATGAAGTCCAAAGTCAACGCAGCCGTTTGAGAGGAGGTTTTAGAGGACTTCCTGCTTCCCCCTGCTGACAAACCTCAGAGATACGACTTGGTACCGACCCACAGCATACCAAAAGCTGGTCGAACGCCCGTGCTGGTACTGGCCTGACCTTTAACCCCACAGGTAATCGATGGGAATCTAGAAGCAGTGTGGGCTTTCAAGAACCACAGGCTGATTGCCTCCATGCCACGCTGCATTGATGCAGTAATTCATGCAAAAGGAGCCCCAACCAAGGCCAGCAGTAGTGAAAAAATAAACTTTTCTTTGATATTTCTTTAAGTACCTGTATACTTGTGATGATTAATGAACAGTGAACTTTTTGTGATGTGTTTTCAGCTCATGATGCTTTAAGAAATAATAAAAATCAAGTTAAATGTTTGTTTCCACAGATGACTGGGCTCTACAGTGAAATCCTGGACAGACTGGACAAAGCGAAGAAAAACATCCACACCGAGGAGTAAAACGTTCAGCTCTTCTCAACTAGATGTTCTGTGTTGTGAAGGTGAACCTAGCAGTTCATCCCATCAGTTTGTTACAGGTAAAAGTTCTTTTTCAAATATCCGGGCTTCCTGATAGACAATATTTATTACAGCTTGATCTGTTCAGAAAGTTTGCTTACAATTTTTCATTCATTTTCTAGTGAACTGTTAAACCTTCCTGTTTTTTTCCCATATCTTTGTCTGAATATAAATTCCATAAAAACTTGCTAATTTTGTATTTTGAATGAAATGTAATTGTATTGTTTTATATGCATATGAATGTTTCCATTTGAAGTTTTTTTTGTCCTGTTGTCTCATTTAAAAAACATTTTTTAATCTAGCTTTAATTTTCATTCCTCTGGGTTCAAATACCCTACAAATTTCCCATCTGGTGGCAAAGTGTGGAGAAATGTTAACTTTTAAAACGTTGCACAAAACATTTGGTTAGAATCAGTGTTTCTGCCAATTATATGGAAGACCAAAAAGGACCAAATTTAAAAAATACATAATTAAATCATGAATTAAATGCAACATTGAAATAAAGGCTTAATTTAATGTTTTACAATTGATGTATAAAATCTCATTAAATGATTAAAATCCAAACAGTTCTACAGACTAGTTTTAGCGCCACCCCTCGGCTTTGATTGGTGAGTTTGACAGAAAATTAAATATCTTAATCCACCTTTGTAAGTTTGTATTTTAACCATTTAATGACATTTATTAAACTGTAAAATTAAGCATTTATTTAAAGTTATGTTTAACGAAATGTATCATGGAATTAAATTGACTACCTATTAAATTATTTAAACAATTTAATTCATGGTGCATTTTATTAATGATTTAATTATATATTTGTTTAATTTTGTCCCTTTTGGCCCTCCATACACAGGATGGAAAAAGTTTATCAATACACAATGTTTCTATGGCATTATTTACAGGAGCTTCTTTTTTGAGTCTAAAGGAAAAACAATTTTGCCTATATATTAAAAATTAATCAATGTTGCAAACATTTGACTCCCCTAAAACATTTCAATTTTAGAGAGGAAAAAAGGAAGAAGAGAAAAACAAAACTAATCACTAAAACCATAATTTAAAGGCTTACAAATTTGAAAAATACAAATTTGAAAAATACATTATTTATGTTCGTTAGACGTATTATTTCTATGGCCAAAATAAAATGAACCCAAAGGGTTTAAAATTTGCACTTGATTGCCCGAGCCACTTAAAGCAGAATAACAAGCACATCAAGATTATAACTGAGTCACATATTTTATTTTCAAACAAATAAACTCTCGTCAAGTCCCAAAATAAAAACCAAACAAAAAAAGTTGCAGGACCGCATTCCCTCATGACTAGGACAGGGAAGACCATGAGGCCGAGTGTCCTGATAGGCTGTACCACCTGCTGTGACAGGAAGGAAACTACTGTACAATCAAAGGGTTCATGTTTGCAAGCACTTACTGCACAATGTGCCAGAACAGAAACATATCATCACCCCAAAAAGTACAAACAAAAAGAAAAGCCTGAGCCCCCTCCCCGACCCCTTTCCCCCATAAAATAAAATAAAAATAAAATAAAACGCATCATGTCTCTCATCAGAACGTCCCTGGCCAGTTATACACACACAGATGCGTTCAGGTACCGTTAACCTCAATGGAAATAGGAGTGATATTGAGTTCTTTGGGCTTTGATGCGGCTGACTGAGGTATGAATACACACGTTATTAACAGTCAGCTGGATGTCCGCTAAACACCAGAGAGGACCGACTTTAAGCGTCTAACGATGGAGGGTTCCGCCTGCATTGCTTTTATTTTACATCTTTTTTTTTTTTTTGAATCTATACACCCAGACACAAGAAATCACACGTAGACAGTTCCCTACTCCAGGGAACTGGATCCCCGTCTCGCTAGCTAACCGCTCCCATGAGAAATACTGACGTTACAGCACATTTTCAAACGGAGCTTGAAGCTCAGGAGTAGCTCAGACTTTTACTTACCTGACGTCTGCGGTCTATAAAACCTGTCTGTCCGAGTTCGAGTCACACATGCATGAAGCACAGGTGAGGAGGGATGCTTTGGGGGAGGGGCTTATTTACATTGTTCAGCTACCACACCGTTTTGAAACAGTCTGCAAGCAGTTTATAAATGGCTCTGTTCCCTTCGGTTATTCCCTGAACTCTGGTTTTGACACAGGTAATGACAGCTGGTTAAGCAGTGGTGCCTGGCAGGTGGGCACACCTGATAGGAAAAAAACGCCCGCAGGTGTAC
The DNA here is from genome assembly GCA_903066825.1 of Alfaro cultratus. Classification (NCBI taxonomy): domain Eukaryota; kingdom Metazoa; phylum Chordata; class Actinopteri; order Cyprinodontiformes; family Poeciliidae; genus Alfaro; species Alfaro cultratus. Next base: position 61,218 of record CAEFZX010027140.1, read on the forward strand.
AGGTGCTGTGTGAGCTGGAGAAAGAGAGAAAGAAAGAGAGAAGGGGGATCCCCAGACGTCTGGGTTCCAGTCGAGTTAAATGCAGAAGAATTAAAATATAAAAAACTAAAAGGCTGAGAGGGTTCAGAGGTCTTGGGTCACGGTTTCGATCGTTTTCAATGTCGAGCTGCGAGTCCTGCAGGAGAGAAGGCGATGATGTCCAGTTAAAAATGAAGCAGGAGTGGCCCTCTTTTAGTAATCCCTCGTCACCTCTAAGAGCTCAACACAGTGGTTCATCAAGAAGGTTTATAGATACACAAAGCATAAAAAGATTTACTCAAACCCAACTTTAGTGTTTTCTCATTTTGGCAGAGGGGGGACAATTCAAAAACAGGTTATACTGACTTTTTAATTGTTAGAACATCCAATACAATTATTGTCTTGTTCTACCCGTTTTTAAGGCCGCCACATACAGCGGCGGCGGCTGATAGGACAGTACCATGTGACCAATCAGAGGTGAATCGTCCTGGAAGGCAGAGAGTGTAATGGGGTCGTCTACTGCTCAACATGAGTTGGGAGGCTCTACCTGTCTGGATTGGAAAAAGCCAAATTGTTTGATCACACAGAAAAAAACAGAAAAAAAAAAAAGGTTTGAAAAGGAAGTAAAGGGAGGCAAGACTTGATTTTTGATCTATTGCACTTAACGTCTGACCTCCTGGCTCTTTGAGGGCACAAAATGTAAAGATCTCGCCCTCTTCGGTTGCTTTCAGCTTCCCTCACAGACAACAGGTAGTCACAAAACAGAATTCGTATTAGATGTAAGGCAGTTTGGTGTTTTGCAGAGAGCCCGGTTACACTTCTCTACCCCCGTCCTTTACAGAGCAGCTAAAAACCACAAGCCAAAAAATAAAATTGAATTAAAAAAAAAAAAATCCCACAAGAAAGGAAAAAATCTAAACAGCCCTCCGAACGACAGTTCTAACGAAGTGTAAAATGTGAAGTTTTCAATATGCTGTAAAATCTCAGAAGGACTTAATGATTTATCTTGTGATCTTATAATATAAATGTAGATTCACAACACGTTTCTTCCTCTTGATCCGCCATCTTTCCAGACGACCAAACAGCAAGCTGGTTTGTGATAAATAGATCACCAGTTTTGTTTCATGGTTTTTTTAATCGGCTCCTCCGCCAATTTCCTGTCGGTATAAACAAGAGAGACGACTCGTCGAACAGTACCATCAGCAGGGCTCAAATTTGATCCAGTCCTTTAGAAAAAAACCCAAAAAACTAAAAACAAAACCCTAATTGTTCTTCAACCTCTCGTCTTATCTTTTTAAATGTGATCTGATGAACATTTACAAAGTATTCCAACTTGGTATGATTTGTCTATATTTCTTCTTTTTGAATCACTACTCCTCCTTCCTGACACCGATCTCCAGGCAGTTCCTAGTCCACAAAAGGAAGTTAATCCTTTTCCCTTTTTGCTTTCGTTTTGACAAATTCCTTTGGAATGGCGATTCCAGTCTTGAATGGTTTTGTTGAGAAACTCATGCAGGGGTGTGCACAGTCACAGTAATGGTGATAAAGACTTCTTTTTCATTTAGAGAGTAACATAATGATGACACTAAAACTGGATATGAAACATATCTGCAAAAAGGAGGTGAGGAGCGAGGGAGAGGGGTTGGCATGTGGACGTGGGTGGGGTCTCTGGGGGGCAGGAGGGGAGCTCTGCGCCGCTGCAGGTCGGACGGCCGGGAGCTCAGAGCTTCTCTGGGGAGGGAATCCAGATGTATGGCCCGGACTGCTCCTCGATGATTAGCTTGATTTTGTTGTAGATCTCCTCTAGCGAGTCACCCTGTACAATAGCTGTAAACAAACAGGCAAGAAAAAAAGACTTACTTCCTGATTTTATGTGAAATGAATCAGTGTTCCCATCCATGGTCCTTGAGGAACGCCGCAAGGGAAATTTACAAAGACTCATTTACAAAGGCTGGTTATCAGTTAGGGCTGGGCGATCTGACTTAAATATAAAATCCCCGATTTCTTTCATAATCTATTTTTTTTCTACTTTTCTTAAAGCTGCAGTACGTAACTTTTATAAAGTATGTCACATATTTATTAAAGTTATCACCATCACCACCACAATTGAAAACAACTGAACTATAGTAGCAGATATTAAAACGTCATTTATATTTCACAGCACATTTAGTAACCGTCTATGCTACTATGCTGCAAAAAGGCAACAGATTCATTTATGATTTTTGAAGGTTTTGGTGGCACTCTGTGTGCACGTCCACAGAAGTTAAAATCCTTGGTTGTTCTTATTGTTGCTACCAATTTTCAATTTTTCTTTTGAATATTTCAGACAGGCTCTTTGGAAAATTTAACCCACTGCATTTAGAATGTGTTTTACCCACAAACTAAGACAGTTTACGTAATTTCAGACAATTTAATTACTGTATGTAAATAAACATGGAAGGCTTTAAATCTTTCATTTATAACTGCCAAGAGTAAATAAGTCAAGAAAGCAGCAACCAACCTGTGAAAAACTCTCCAAAGTCTTGTTCCAGCTTAACCGCCTTGTCGAAGATTTTATTGGCCTGCTCATACGTCTGCCGCTTATTCATTTCCCTGAATGGAAACAAGTCAAAGTTACTCCAAAACGCACAGAAGCTGCTGATATTTCGGTCGCATCGTGTTGAAAGTCTGCAGCTTACATTAGCGCTTCAACGGATTTTGGTTTTATAAAGATGGCGATCGGATAAAGTTGTGCTTGCTGCAGTCGTTTTATGGCGTTCCCAGACACATCCAGAATGCAGTGTTTCCCCTGAAGGCACATTAGGACCAATAAATTCCCAAACATTGACACTTTACAGCTTCACATACTGCTGAATGTTATGATTTCTTGATGCCTACCCGCTCTGCCACAGTTCTGACAGACAAGATGCTTGTCCCGTAGAGGTTCTCATTAAACTGGCCGGCCTCAATAAATTTATTATCCTGAATATCTTTCTCCATTTGCTCCCTTGAGCCCACAAAGTGGTAGTCCTGCCCGTCGATCTCGTTCTCTCGCCTTGGACGGGTTGTATCTGTGGAGGCAAACAGAACTGGTTTATTTCTACGTCTCTGATTCTGAGTTTGCCACGCCGTGCACAACGTTGGGTGCCAACTTACGGGGAACGCACGAGCCAAACTTGTGGGGGAACTCGGAGATGAGGTCGTCGTTTACTCTGTCCTTCATTGGGCCCAAAATGATGACAGGCCTTGTGTAGTGGACTAGAATTGAAACAAGAAAAGTGAGTTTACACAATGATAAAAGACACCAAACATTTCCTTAGAGCACAGAGAGTTCCCACTCACTTTCCTGCCGAATGACTGGCTCATAGGACAGGATCGTGTCCTCTTGACCCTCTGTAAGAAAACGAAGCAAAGGAAATGAAAATATGAAGAATTTTTACTTTCTGAAGATACCAGTGCCTCACACCCTTTTTCTCACTTTACAACCACAAAATTTGGTTTATTTCTATGGCAGATCAACACAAAACAGTGTGTTATTGTACACTGTATAGAAATCTAAAAATAAAAGTGTATTTTATATTTATACCCCCAAATTAAATCCTGTACAGTTAATTACTTTAAACAGAGTGGCTGCTGTTTCTTAAGTCTTTAATTTATGTGTCTAGTGCTGAACGATGAATTGGATTAATTGTGATGAATCAATTAGTGAAATATTTGTCAGATAATTTAGTAATCGATTAATCGTTAACTCAAGCATACAGACTCAAAAAAGGCATCTTGGTTAAAGAGCAGGTTCAGATCAGTAACTTAACCAAAACTGCTCAATAAATATGTAGTTTTGTATAAAAAATGCACAATTTTTTATTTTAGTTGCGCATTTAAGATAAAAAAACCCTTTAAAAATAAGCAACCCAAATCTACTCGAGTGGCATATATATAAATATATATCTTTTACTGTATTTCTAATGTATAAAAAGGCTGAATAAAAAAATGTGCAGAATGTGTTAAATCATTTTAATCCAATTAATTGTCAGAATAATTGATGCCAAAATAATCATTAGTTGCAGGTCTCCATGCTCCTTAAAATGTCTTAAATTGATTAGCAACAATGTATATTAGTCTTAAATTCGTTAATCACCTTTCTTAACTTTTGTGGTGGCAGAACTATTTTCTCTCATATTTTCTATGTAGCTTTTTTTCCTCATGAGATTTTTCTGTCAGACAAATGTTAGAGTCGCATGTTTATTGCGTTCTGTGACTTAAGGCAGTTCAGGCTACTGCTAACTAGCTGCTAACATACACTTGCTAGTTAGTTAGAAAGATTTTTATGGGTTAACGTAAAGTTATTGCCAGTTTGCAGGATGATGTTTGCCTTTGTTTCTCTTTGCTACTGGCTCACTTCTGTTGCCAACCCATTAGATGCTTGGCACTGCCACTATATAAAATATACCATTTTCTAAGCTTATTGACGTGTGATTTTAACTGCATCTCTTATTTAATAAAACAATGTAATTGTGAAATTCTGTTTTTTCGACATGAGCAGAATATCAAAGTTTTGCACACATTTTTTATGGAAACGCAGCTGATGTGTGAAGCTTGTGGAAAACACTTTTTCCACAAGCTTCCCTTTGTGTTGACCTACCACACAAACTCCTAAAACACAACGAAGCACTTGATATAAAATGAAAGTGACTTACTTGAACTACTTTCACTGTCACTTGTGTTGGATGTCAGGCATTCTGAAAAGCAAAAAAATGAAAATTTCACATCAAATTGTCATTTTTAAAATTAATTTAAAGGTTTAAAATGTAATTTCACCTGCCTAAATAGCCTTAGCCCACCATGTTTATCAACTGTTGGGCCTTTTAAGAACAAAAAGAAAATAAAAGGGCAGAAGGGAAATAAAGAAAGCAGAAGTTTTCTATGTGCGACAGTCAAGCTTTTGCAAAACTAGGGAAGTGGTTTTTAGGTGCAAGCAATAGGAAATTAAGTGTTTCCTGTGACTAGAGCCAGTATTCCCAGTCCAAATGCTTCGTATTGGTCGCCTCCAAGCAGACAGAGTTACAACACATGCATCGTAACTCTGTGACCTTAAGAGACAAAACAGAAAGACCCCCAGGAGACTCTGAAGAAGTGTCACCCTGGCTCCCATAGGAATGCAGCCTCTGTAGATACTGTGAGTCTGAGGGGTGTGTGTGTGTGCGTGTATGTGCGTGCGCGCCCTCTCCACCCTCTAAATGTGTGTGGTTCTCGCATTCCCATATGGGTCTGCAGTGACAAAGCGTTCTCTCTGGGGACAGCTGCTTGACACGGTGCAACCACACACTTACTCAAACTCTTTGATCCATAAAAGTCATCGCTTAACCCCGGGAAGTCCTAGGTGTCCCGACAGGTGAGAGCGGAAACCAAGAGAAGAAAAGCAGAGAGGAAGAAGAAGAGGTTAGTGAGAGTCGGAGGGGGCGAGGTAGAGGAGGAGGAGAGGAAGAGGAGTGTGCCCGCTGACACACGGTGCTGTCATGCTCATTAAGCCTGAGCTCCACTTTGTTCATAGTAAGCCAATGCTTTTCAATTACATAGACCCAATCCCATTAAAACAGGATTTTGACCTGCTAAGAGTTAAAGCTTCAGCCCAGTAATGAGATTCTCCTTGTTCTGGGGTGAATGACTGACTGGAGAATCGATCAGGATTTAAAGCTGCATCATGTAACCTTTTGTACATAATTGTTCAAACTGTCACCATGTCGTGACAGTGTAGTATGAGACACATAGCAGGCCTGACGCAATAACAAATTTAGCTAAATTATCCCAGTAATTATTGCAATAAACGATAATATTGACACCATTTTCAGGCAATATCTTGATAATGTCATAATAATTGAAGTTCACCCTCCTTAAGACGAACTTTAACTTTGAAAAGGACACTTCACACGGAACTAAAAATGATTTTGAATATCCCAAATAATCAAAAACAGTAAAGAAAACGTTAACAAAACCACTTAGAACTGAAAACATAAAATAAAATTAATTATGATATCAGTAAGCAAAGTAACTCTTCAGAAAATATCAGAATGGAAATTATTGAGCCTATTTTAATTGATCTGATAAATAAAAGAAAGAAACAAAATCCAGCCTGTTTTCTCTTGGTGCCAACTTGAAACAAACACTCTAAGTGCTGTTAATCATGCTCATGTATCCCGCTTGCTCTGAAACAGTTTCTCCCCGTAATGGAGACTTCCTTCTCTGCCACCAGCAGAGAAGGAAGTAGCGCTTCCACAAGATTGATTGACAGCGCTAAGACCCTCTTGTGGGCTCTGATTGGTTGTTTTTGGTCAGAAGCGGTTAATTTCTTCAGATGGCTTTAGTAGCACAGAGAGGAGGTGGAGGAACTCCATGTTTTCACAGGTCATCTGTCTCATATTAAACAGTCAGGATATGGTGACTTTTTTAACAAATATGTAAAAAAAATATATATATATTTTTTAAATAAAAGTTACATAATGCAGTTTTAAACAAATAAATACTAACAGCTGGCAGCACAAACGCAGCTAGACACTCCTCTGGAGACTATGCGGTCACACCAGAGAGGAACCCCACGCCTCCTCCTGTGGGGAATCTCTCTGGGAATGAGAGTGGTGCCGCCACACACACCGTCCCAGAAGGTGAGCGGAAAGATGAAAGACGAAAGAAGTGAAGCATGAAGGGGGAGAAAGGACCAAAAAAAAAGAAAATGGAGAGAAACCCCCCCATACCCGCCCCTCCATCACACAGCTTGATACTCACGTTCAGTCTCCACCAACTCCTGCACAATATTCTCCTTGCTCTTGTAAAACGGGAACTTGCGTGAGAGGTTGAAGCTTTTTTTGCGCTTCACTTTAACTTGCTGCTGATGTGTGGGTCAGAGAGGGGAGGGGGGCGGCGGGTGAGGGAGGGAGGGCAAAAACAACAACAACAAAAAAAAAAAAAACAGACAAGGTTTCAATGAAGGTACTCCACAACCATGCAAAAACAGGGAGGAGGGGGCAAATGAAATGTAAACAATTCACATCAAATGATGAACATGAGAAACAGGTAATGGGTGAAACCGAATGGAGCGTCAATGTGAAGGAGACGGGCGACTGCAGACCAAATCAAACATCTACTGTTCATAAATAAATTACTATTAATAATCAGATTCATGCTCATTAAATTCAATTCTGAAAGATAAACCCTGTTCAGGGTCAAACCATCAAAAAACATTTATTTATTTCAATAATTCAGTTCAAGAATTAAAACTTATGATGCATCATTTACACCAGTCCTGTTTGGTCCACTTTAATCAAACTCTGATTTGCCTAGAAAGTCCAGTTCATTGCTCTGATACAGACCAAAAAACCTCATTCTCTGTTGAAATGAACTCTGGTGTTGGTTTGAATGGATATCTGAACGCCAAGCGGACTGTAGGTCGCTCCAAAAGCAGGAAGTTAACTATAGCACAGGGCATTCTGGGTAAATGCAACCAAAACCAATACACAAGTCTAACGCTAGCGGGAGAAATTATTTGTGGTCTGAGAAATTCTCCATCGCCTAAAATCTGATGCCACTATGTTTTTAATTTACATTTTATGTAGAAGAAAGCTGCCCTCAGTGTCTTCTTCTGGGGTTTTTATGTCGTTTCCTTCAGTGGTTCTTGCTGCAGCGCCTCCACAGGCGAGGAGGGGAACAGGTTCGTGCATTGAAAGCAAAACACCAGCTAAAAATGGAACAAATGTTGCAACTTTGGTCCCCAGTGGTATCAAGTCTACTGGACTATCAGCTGTGAAAACATGTTTAATTACACACAGTGACAGTTTTCACTAAGTATTTATGTGTTTGTTAATCCTACAGTTAACTGATGGTGGACGTCAAACAACATGGATTCTGTCTTTTCACTTTTCCTTCATTTACGTTTTATTTGAACTGAATCATTGAACTTAAGTAACTTTTTGATGATATTCAGTACTTTACAACAAGTCTCCCCTTATACATGGGTGATAATAGTTTATAGATATGTTATCCATTCATTTATAAACAATTTAAAGTCATTGATAACTGTTTCTTATGCATTAATTGTCAGAAAGACACTATATGCCGAAATTTTACATTTACAAATAACTCTAGATAAAATGTGTAGGTGAATAGACTTGGCTCACTCTTTGGAAAACTGGTAGATTTTGTCTCCTCACCCTTAATTAATGCATCATAAACAATTATTCATGATTTATAAAGTGTTTATACATGAATTAACATATTTATGACCTATTTACTAGACTTCTGTTGTAAAATGGTTCCTGATATTCTAATTTACAGAAAAGTGCCCGGGAATGTTTTGATTACAAACAAATCGTCTCCAGGGAGATGCTCTGTAATCAATCGGGTAAATTGATCGCTCTCGCTTCGGTAAAGAGGTGCTGGTCCCTTTCCCACTCGGCAGGAAGTGGGATGTCTCCCCGCTGTGGCCCCGGGGCCGGTGGTCCTCCACACTTACCCTGTTGGACTCAATCATGCCTGTCCTGGCGTGGAACTTGACAGTTTTTAATCTGGCTCGCTCTTTCTTTTCCACTCTGGGGAAGAAAAAAAAAATCTTTGGGTTTTGGATGTTATTACTGAAGCTTTCTGTGGCACTTCGAAGGAAATAAAAACACAAATGGAGGAAACGAAGAAGGAATATACCTTTTCTTGCTTGGAATGACCCCGATCTGCTCGCTCTCTCCGTGCGGAGTGACGAGCCTCGCCTGCCACCACTCATCGTCAGAAGCGTTGATGACATGAAGGATATCGCCATAAGAGAAACTCAGGCCTTGGCTGGGCAGGCAGCTGTCTCGTGCTCGATCGTAGTCAAAAAGAGCTCTACAAAAATAATAAAAAACAGATTTGAGTTAGTATTTTTAGCATTAGTTAGTATTTTGACTATTCTCAAAATATTATGACTTTATTCTCATTATTTCGATTTCATTCTCATACAACTGTCGTAATTCTATGATTTTATTCTCATTAGTTTGACTTCATTTTTGTAATATTATGACTATATTCTCTAAATATGACTACCTTATTTCAACTTTTTGTCTTTATTCTCTGAATTTTATGACTTTCTTACACAACTTTATTCTCAAAATATTATGACTTTATTCTCATTATTTCGATTTCATTCTCATACAACTTTGTCGTAATTCTATGACTTTATTCTCATTAGTTTAACTTCATTTTTGTAATATTATGACTATATTCTCTAAATATGACTACCTTATTTCAACTTTTTGTCTTTATTCTCTGAATTTTATGACTTTCTTACACAACTTTATTCTCATTATTTTGACTTTATTCTTGTAATTTTGTTACTATTTTTCCTCAGTAAGGCCTTGATACTCAGTCATACATTATAACAACTGATCATTTTTATTTAATATTTCCCCTCATACTGATTATAAACCATTTCAACAACCATCATGTTCATATTCCTGCAGGGCCTCACTACCTTGTTGGACACGTAAACCAGCAGGCGTTTCTAACTGGAGTAACGTCTTGTTTTACTGGTTCAGGTTTTCCCAGAACGAGTAGCTAACATTTTGTAGGTCATATGTCATAGAGCAGACTGTAACCCAACCATCCTGTTCGTCGGTTTTTAAGATTTCAACCTGCCTGACATAATCTTGCTAACCGAAACTAGAGCCGGGAAGACAAACAACGGTGAAGCGATTATGCTGCAATTCAAGACAAGCTCGACAAGTCTACTGTCAACACAGGCAAATTCCCAGCGTTATCTGTGTTGCAGGAAAACACGTGGCCTCTTTTAAGTGCACCTTACAGGCTGAAGGCCTCTGCATTCCTGGAGCTGTGCAGGGAGGATAAGGCAGCTCCTGCTTCAGTCAGCAAACTAGACAGCTTTCCCAACATAACCGTGGGCTTAGTCACCTGCACAGGAACAGGATCAGCTCTACAAGCCTCACAGGACGCCATCCATACGAGAGCCATGAGTCAGACTGGTCAGCACTCCAACAAGATAACATCCACAAGTTTTCATGGGAAACTCCTCAAGCATGTACATTAACTTTGCAGCATGAAACACTAAAATTCACTTTGAATTTATGGCAAGTAGGTATCCAGTGGGATGGGTTTAAATATGAAGCTTAAAAGAAAAGAGAGGAAGGAAGGAAGATCACAAGGACGGTAGGAGGAGGAAGGAGGCAAGTGCAAAAAAGAAAGGAGGTAAGGGCAAAAAGAAGGAAAGTGGTGAGGCTGGAGGGACAAAAAGAAGAAATGGAAGAAGAGAGGGGTAGAAGGAACAAAGACGGAGAAGAAATGAAGGACACGTGGAGAAAAAGCGGTAAGGATACAAGTTACAGGGAAAGAGAAGAAAGGGGTGTAGGACACAAGGAAGATAGGAAGCAAAGACATAAGGCAAGGAGGAAGGACAGAAGGAAGAAAAGCGAGAATGTCAGACACGGAAGAAAGTAGAGAAGATAGGAATCAAAAGGAAGAGAAGAACGATTGAAGAATCGTTCAATCGTTCTTCTACTTTGGTGGACTTTTAGGTCCACCAAAGTAAACTAGGTCCACCCAGGCGTTTTGTAAAGCTGAATGGTTGCCATGGAGATTAAAGGATTTATCAAGCATGCATTGAAAGAATCAAAGCAACTCTCCAGGTGTATTTTTGATGAGGGACTAACATTACGATGTAAAGCTAAAACAAAGTACATTTTACATGATACTGCCCCTTTAAGTGTCTGAAAACCCCCACCTGTAGGTGGCAGTATTTATTATATCTACTACACTGCTGCCACAGGCTAACTTGATGTCAAGTTATAGTCCGTGTTTGATACGGCGAGTAATAAAAAGCCAAATTTACAGACCCACATAAGCATAGAAAATTCCTTACAAACCTTTGTAAAGTAGAATGGCAAAATCTAATTTTAATTGAAACTCCCCCCTTAAAATTTTTTTAAAAAATAAGTAATTAAAAACAAAAACTGTTCGTTGTTCATTACTTTTAGAATATTAGTCATAAGGGACAGTGCATGATGTAAATAAATTGCATGCTAATTGATTACATAAGCATACAGCAATATAAAACAAAAACGAACAAAAAAAACTATTCATCTAGTGTTAAATAATAACCAAAAACACCAGTATTCATATTTGAATATCTGTTTTTTTGTCCAAACCAGTGCATGAATTGTTTAAAAATGTTATTTTTAAATCAAAAATACAGTCACAACTTTAAAAAGGTGGATGGTGGTGAGATGAGACCTTTAAGCTGAGGTTAGGAGAAGTGCATCAGAGCTTCAGCAGAAATAAAAGGAAGTACTCTGACTATGGCGTTACATCACATGGCCGCTTCACCTTGAACCTTGTCCAGCCTTTTTCACTGTGGTTGTGCAAATGGAGCGCCGCCACCTGCTTTCATTTCTAAATGAACCTCCATCCAGTTTGGCAACTGGCCCAAAGTGTCATAACGCGAGTCACTTTGACAAGCCCCCCTGTCAATCTGCATTAAAGGAAGCCGAGGCAATGTCATCCCAGGCGTCAAAACAACAACACGGGATGTCCGTCAGCTTTTACAAGATGAATGCCGTCAACCCGATGCCCTAAATTAAACGTTCTCTCACTTACAGCTTAGCTTAAAATACAAAAAAGGAAAAAAGAGCCATGTGTGCCTGCTTTTAAGAACACGTGCATTCGGGCTTCTTTCACCCCCCACAGACAAGCCGAGGTTTGTTATGCAAGAGTGGTTATTTTAACAGCAGATCTCTGAATTTGATGTAGCGAGTGCAGCTGCGTGTTTGTGTGTACCTGACATAGAGGGAGCGCTTCTCGCTGGTGCGCAGGGAGCCTGATCCTGAGCTCATGCTGCTGTTCATCATCTGCTCCCTCAGGTCGTGGATCTTCGACTCAAAGCGACTGTACTCTGCCATGAAAGAAACAAAAACACAGAAATGTGTCAACATCACCTCAAAAATAGGAAATGGGGTCTTGAGCAAACAGGTTGCCACTCCATGGGTGCAGTAGTAGGTCTGTCACAATAAGCAATACATCAGTTAATCAGATGATCAATTAAAACAAGCTCAATAATGTCCATTTTCATGACTTTCTCTTTTCTTTCTATCAAAAACTGGATGACAAGAGTCTTGAATCTGGTGTTTTGGCCTCAATTAGCCTTTTTTTTTTAAAAGGACAATTAGTTTACAGAGACTTCCTAATTCATCTATTTAGTTTTTCTATTTTGAATACTTAAAATGTCTTCCTGTTTGAGTGTTAAATGTTCATTAGAATTAAAAGTTTATTGATCTTTGAGAATTATTATTATGCCTTTACCATTATATTACTCAAAAATGGTCTCAGAGCGACATTATCGTTTATCACAATAAATCAATCACTTAAGTTTATTTGTGTAGCACATTTCAGCAACAAGGCATTTCAAAGTGCTTCACATAATAAAAACACAAAAAGTCACAAAAACAAAATACAGTCACCAATTAGAGAAACCAGTAACAAACATTTTGTTACATTTTGTCATGTAATGACATCGAATTTGTTGGTCATTTTTCCAATAATTATTGTTCAGAAGAAACTATAAACAAATGGGTTTTAGCCTTGATTTAAAGCATCTCTGTGTTTCGGCTGTTTTGTAGTTTTCTGGAAGTTTGTTCAATAACATCTGGGTCAAATTTATTATCGTGACAGACAAATACAGTAGTATTGACCGGTTTATATAAAAGGAGCCCACTGAGTGTTATTTTGCTTTAACATTACCATAGATTAGAGTTTTGTTTAGCCCAGCAGTTAACTAAAGTGAATAGAGGAAAGGTTCAGAGAATCCTTAAGCTGATTAATGACCCCAGGTACAGATGGTGTATCACAGATCTGCCTTACACATCCTGTAATGTCTCATGTCAGGTAATTAATTACACTGATTAATTAAGTTCAACATGGGCTCTTTAGTGAGGTTTAAAAAGGGGGGAAGGCCTCCAAGAATTTCTCGTGCACAGCCATTTGTCAAAAGCGTGTAAATCCAGCAGCATCTCCTCAGCTCAGGGATGATGTATGAATCCACCTGGACCTTCTCATTAGGACGGCGCTCATTAGCCTGCTGAGCGCAGCGAGCTTTGCGCCGAGGCTGTTGGAGCGAGTAAGGCCACCTCACCAGAGAGCGATGGCAGATAAACAGATGGGCAGAAACACAAGGAGGTGATCGCACAGGAGACTTAAAAACCCAAAACATTCACTTTATTAAGCACACCTTGCTAATAAAGTGTTGGTGGGCTGAAACAATTAATTAGATTAATCGATTATCAAAAATAATTGTCAACTAGTTTAGTAATTGATTAATCATAACTGGAGAATACAAACTCCAAAAAAGGACATTTTCTGAAAAAGCAACATAATCAGAGCAGTAAGCAAGCCAAAATTGTACAAGTGGGTTTGTTTTGTACAGAATGCATTTTGCATTTATCATTAAGACAAACTTGACATGATTATATGATAATGTTTGCTAAAACAATATTGTTACAGTTTTCCCAAGTATTGGTTACATGTGAGCAACAATAAATATCAAAATACTTTAAAATATGATGAAATGCAGTTATTGTGCACCACTTAGCAATAAAAATACTCTGTTCTCTTGAAGTACCCAATATAATAATCAGTAAACTGTCTTTTAAATCAACATCAGCATTTGTGATTGTATATGTTTGCAGTGGAATGCAAACTCATACAAACTCATTTAACATTTATATCATGACTTTTATCATTATAGTAGTAAATGCCACAGAATATCACAATAAAATTTTAAGCCATATTGCACATCTCATAGAAGGATGCAAGGTTGTTGCAATGTGATTGGCTTGTTGCCATATGAGTAAATCTTTTCACAATATTTTATGGTATTTATTGTATACCAGTAAAATAATAGAAAAAAATATTCAAAACTTATTTTCAGTCTTTTTTAGGTAACTAAACTGCCACAAAAACAAATATTGCTCCTTAACTTCATATCCATTTTAAAATGAGATCCTTCAAGACACTGCGTGAGTAAGACTGGTCAAACAAGGTGGGAATGTAGCAGTTTTTCTAACAAAATAAAAAATTATCTGTTTTCACAAAACTGTATGAGTTGTAATTGGTGTAGGAAACATTTATACCAACATGCTACTCAAGAACAACTTCCTCTTTTAGGTCTAAGATCCATTTTTATGAGTTTCAAAGACTCATAAAACTGGATCTTGTGACAGAGACTATTAGTAAATATTGCGACGACGATATCAGCTGTAATAAAACACGTTTTACTCACCCAGTGTATTATAAGCCTGGTGGGCCACTAGGCTGAGGATTGTTTGATTATTGATCATAGTTAATTTTTTTTGTACACCAGCAACTGTGACAGCAAAAAGAGTCTCTTTGGTGAAATGGTTGGAAGCACAACGGAAACATAGCCTGGTCAGTTTGTGAACTCAAAGGGAGACTAAGGTCAGGTGACTTTTTATTCACCGGCACGCTGTAACCACTTCCTGTCTTTACCGGTCTCCATGCCAACAACTTCAGCTAGCAAAGTGACAAGTCACGGATAAATAATCAAAAAAATGTGGACACTTTGAATTAGGATGAAACAACTTAATATTTATTTTAATTGTATTTCTTTATGTATGCATTTTTTAAGAATTTATAGTTGCCGTTTATGTGTTGTTAATGTTTTCCATTAACAATTATCTAGTGATATTTTAAAATTTCCTTCAATGCCCGTTTTTTTGTTGTTCCTTTTTATTTATCTGTTTTGGATATTTAAAATGTCTTCCCTTTTCCAGTGTTAAATACTCATTAGAATTTTAATTTTATTGATACTGAGAATACATTCTTGCATCATTTATGCTATTACCACTATATTACTTGAAAATGGTCTCAAAACAACAATATTATCGTTCATCTTAACTTCTTGGACGATTTATTGTCCAGCAAAATCTGGCAGCCCTGGGTGGGCTGCTGGATGACTCCTCTGGTGCCCCTAAAACCGGGCGGGTTTTCTGGTGGAAACACTGTGGTAATCAGATCTGCATTACACTTTTCCAGACAAGATTACCAAAGATTGTGGCATTTTTAAATTGCTGGATTTGACTGGAAGAGATCACATATCAAAACAATGCAACAAGTATACCTGTCGTAATTGTAATTAGCTGTCTACCTTACTGCTGCAATAGCTGAAAGAAAATATTTCTTGTAAGCCACCTGAGATCAAAGTCCATTTTCTATCAGGCAAAGACAAAGTAGCCTAATCAAAGCAAACACTTCATGACCACACAGATGACTTAGCTGAAGTTAGTCCCAAGCTCCTGGAAAACACCGAGCAGGTGCAAAAACAAGACCCAAATCACTCCCTGATGAAACCTACTGCGCTCTCAAAGCAAACACAGATCCACTCCAGGCCTTGCCATGGCTCTCCACCCTTTTCTCTTCTCAAAGGGTTAACAATGCAACAGAGTGACACTGCAAGGTGAGGTAACCAGACACTGCCTGACTGGCTGTAACCAACAGCAACCATCTAGCACTCCTTGAAACGGGGCTGCACAGGCGGAAGCAGCCATTCAGCTGCATCCAACTGGCTTTCAGACACAGGAGAACAGGGAGCAGAGTACGCGAAGCAGCTTCTGGGGAGCAGAGGGACCGCAGAACAAGACGGGGAATCGCTGAATAAAAGGGAGCTCCGTTAAAATCCCTCCTTCACAACACCACCAACCTGACAGCTCGTCCTCAGAGCTCTCCCAGCGAGACAGAACAAGTGCAATCAGATGCACAGGTGGTGATTTACGTCCAAATGACTCATCTAAACAGTGGAAATTCAGGAGGAACAGAAAAGAGCGATGCAATCAGTTTTAAACCGAAGCAGAAAGTTGAAACGGTAATCAGAAGATAAGCACACACCTTTCTGGTAACAGTGACATCAGAGCACAGGAGGACTGCAAGAGTTCAGCGTAAATACAGAAATTCATCATGTCAGTGTAATGCAGAAGGTAATGGAGGCAACTGAGCATCAGGGCTGAAATGATTAATCTGATAAATCGGTTATTGAAATAATTCTCAAATAATTTAGTTATCAATTAATCGTACACAGACTCAAAAAAGAAAAAAAAACCATTTGCTGATAGATCAACATATTCACAGCAGTAATTAAGCCAAACCTGTAAAAAAAAAAAATCATTAAAATTTTTAATTTAAGATAAGAAAAAAACCTGTCTGTAAAAATGTTCTACCCAGAACTCCGTAAGTTGCTTTACCTGGTTCGGATTTTGTAAAAAGAAACTCCTACCTAGCACCTTTTGATATACAATTATTAATTGGTTAATCACATTATTGAAAGTGTTTGTTTTGGTGCAGATGCATCCTTTGCTACATACATTAAAGGATTGCCATGTTATTGCATTTGGGCAAGAATTTTTTATTTTCTTATTTAAAAAAATAATGAATTATTCATTTATTTGTATCTTATTGCATTTCCAATATAGTATAAAAATTGTTTGAGCAATTAGATGAAAAATCTGCTGAATGTGCCAATTTTTTATCCGATTAAACATCAGAATAGTTGATTTAAAAAATAATTGTTGGTTGAGAATCACACCTTGACAATAATAGGAATATAACACGTTACCTGTATCAGCTATTTGTCTACATGCAAACATCAAACATGTGCAGCTACAGTAATGCAAACAACTCTCCCTGCACTGTAGAAACAAAACAATAGCAATTATTCAAGTTATCTGTACCCCTAAAAATTGGATATTAGTCGTTTTTCCCTCAAGTATCAGTTGGCCTTTATCAGCCATGTGACAAACTGTTCAGTAGGAGTCGTTTTATTAGCAGAATCGTCTTGTATTTAGTGGGAAGCTTTGATAAGGATGATGCGAGGGTTAAGCTCATGATAGCATTACTGGATGGAAACCTAATCATCACCAGGCGTGAGCTGTGTTAGAAGACAGTTTAATGTTGACAGTGAAAGTCTCTTTCCTCTCTCTATGACTGAGGAATGGACTGTTTAGTTAGAAACATTTTTATGAGCAATGTGTCAGCAGAAAGCTGCAGATTTGTTTGAAAAATATTAGCAAAAAGATAAGCAGAACAACAAAAGATTTAGGTTTTTTTTCATCGCATTAAACTCGAAGTTATGGAGGCATTAATATGAATAAATGGGTTAAAAATGTGGTTTAAGCCCTCATACTGGTTCACTATGTTTCTTCCTGCCTTGGATGAATTTGACAGAATAAATCTGAAACTCTTCTGTCTTTCAAGATTACATCTTGGCAGTTATTAAATAAAACGACCAACCATAAACACAGACATATGTGTTTCAATGCTTCTGCAGTGTTAAAATCTATTTATTCACACAGCTGGATCCTGTTTGCTTTGGTTGCCTTCAGTAGACTGCATTCAATAATACTGGATTGCAGCTTGTTGGATCCATGAACATTATTGGATAAAGGATGTACATGACTGGTGTAGAACACAATCTATTGTTGGATGCATTGCAATTGTGATGTGGATGATTTAATGCCATTTTTCTTTAAAGTTAAATTTGGGAAAGGTCAATAGCAGAACTCTTGATGTTCAGCAGGAAAAGCAACAGCCTGTCATATATTATTCTATTAACAGGAAAATAACCAAAGTAGTCTATTCCAACTTGCTGTGAAAGATTTGGAGCAAACCAGACGTTAAGAACAAGGTCTTTTGGACTAAAAATGAGCCTGTCGCATGATAAATTAAGACACTCAATTTCCATTTGCATAATTTGTTTTTCCTTTTTTTCTCTCTCTCTCTTCCAAAAATTTAATGACAAAAGTCTTCAGTCTGGTGCTTTTAGGCAATTTTGTTTTCCAAGAGTTTATAATTCATTTCATTTGTTATTTCTGTTGTTTTATGTATTTATTTTGGATACTTAAATGTCTTCCAGCTCCAGTTCATGAGAATTTGAAGTTCATTTATTATTATTCCATTACCATTATATTACTTGAAAATGGTCTGCAAACCAACAATATTATTGTTTATCGCAATAACTTCTGGGACAATTAATCATTTATTGTCACAAGCCTAACTGTAGTGCCCGAATTGGAGCCAACATACAACATCCCACGTCAGAAATGTTTCCCTGACACAGCAATTTCCTCTCACACTCTTCCGCAAAACCAAACATGAAATCACAGAAGTGCTAAACAAAGTGGGTGGAATGGGCCCAACGAAATCATGGACGTCCTGTGACACCAGAAAGTCACACCTTAATCACAAATGAGAGGCAGCTAATATCTTGCTCATTGTGAAGAGGAGGATTAAATTATTCTACTTCCGATTTGTCTCATAAATTGAAGCTGGGAATGATGTCTAGTCCCAGATGAGAAGAGGGGGATTGGATCTCAGCAATAGAATCCAGTACTATAATTCTCACCATTTCCTGCTTTCAAATAAATATTTTACAGCTCGATGTGTGCAGTTGGTTTAATGAGGAACAAACTGCCAGATGTGCTGTGAAACAACCAGACTTCAAAGTTTCACTACACGATACAGAAGTCATATTGGATACAACTTGGAGTTGCTAGGTAAGGTCCGACAGACTAGGGATTCAGAAAAACAACAAATGGAAAATAGTCTGACTTCTGAGAGCAGTGAGAAACATAAATATAACTACAAAATCAATGGTTGCTCGCTAAGAAGTATCTGGTTTTAGTTACTGTAAATGCCTCCAACATGGCTGCCGTTGCTGGAATGCGTAACTTCTCATGTCAGAGATGTGAGTGGTGTATCAGGATTCGTAAGCTGCATCCTACGAAGAACCAGACTACCTGGTCGACCATGAAGACGGGAGGTGGGCAGCCGTGAAATTGGATAGCCACCTAGTCTTTGGCTTTCTTAGGAGTAATTTCTGTCGCCTAGCAACCGTGACTATACATAAACTGGTAAAATGGTGGTTGAAATGTTCCTGAGCTTTTTTCCCCAAATTTAATCTTTTATTTTTACAAAAATTATCTTAAAAAGCATGTTTGCAAATGACAAAAACCTAATACAATAAATTTAACTTTTAAATGTTTGTACTCCTTTATAATAATTACATTTAAAACTGAACTCCCACTCCATTTATTGTTTCGTCATTACAAGAACAAAAATGTCCCGCTCGACCAGCAATGCATCTTGGGATAGGGTGGGCTAAGAAGGATACACCAAACCCGTTCTTCAACGCATTTGGAAGAGCCTTTGAATTTGGACAGTCTTTGTTGCATCACTGAGATGCACCGTATTTTCTGCACTATAAGGCGCACCGGATTATAAGGCACACCTTCAATAAATGGCCTATTTTAAAACTTTTTTCATCTATAAGGCGCACCACATTATAAGGCGCATAGAATAGACGCTACAGTAGAGGCTGGAGTTACGTTACGCAGTCAGATAGGTCAGTCAAACTTTATTAATAGATTACAAACCAGCATTCTGACAACTCCGTTCACTTCCAAAATGAATAAACAGCTGTTTTATTATTTTCCCTGAGGTAAAGTCAGTGACGTGGTATTTTCGTGACACAATTTATTGTGGCACAGCTAGTTCGCGTGCTAGCGCTGTTGCTTTCATTCCAATAGTGATTGTAC
The DNA here is from genome assembly GCA_903066825.1 of Alfaro cultratus. Taxonomy (NCBI): domain Eukaryota; kingdom Metazoa; phylum Chordata; class Actinopteri; order Cyprinodontiformes; family Poeciliidae; genus Alfaro; species Alfaro cultratus. The sequence continues at coordinate 80,840 of CAEFZX010027140.1, forward strand.
TGACACTTCTACTTGCTGCTCTCTGTTCAACAACCCACTGTTCGAGTTTGTCCTCCAACTGTAGCCGTCTCGCTTTGTTCCCTCGGAAACTCTGTTTAGTCTTCCAAAGACTAAACAGATGACCTGCGCCTTTATGCTTCCTCCACTTCCG